>RJWJ010000079.1:0-224466 GCA_004363605.1 Indri indri
CACTTCCGCTGCCTTTTTGTTCTATCCAGGCCCTCAGCTGATTGGATGAAGCCCATCCACGCTGGGGAGGGCGGACCTTCTCTACTCAGTCTTCTGATTCTAATGCTAACTTTTTCAGAAGCATCCACATAGATATACCCAGAAATAATGTTTTACCGGCTATCTGGGAATCCTTTAACCCAGTCGAGTTGACACCTAAAATTAACCATCACAGTTACTGTGAAATCAAGGCAAAGAAAACTAGAAAGCAAGCACCGCAGGACCAACGATACAGCACGAAGAGCATTTTACTGGATCAAGACTCCTTTCGAGGGCCTACAATCCTTCCCCATGGATATTCTTCCTCAGGTTCCTAAATCTGATGACCAATACATCCTTTTTAAGAGATTGCCTTTATCACTATTTTAATAAAGAGTTACATTTGTATACAGAAAGTATTATTGAATGTGTAAGGCACTGAGAGCTCTGAAATCCAAATAGCTATTCCATAAAGTCCCATCGATGCTTCCAAAACCCACAAAAGCCATCATGCGGTACACAGACTGTGTATCTGAAACCATTTCAATTTTCTGGGCGCTCACCTTACTGCCTTACTAGTCATGTGGCATTGAAACGCTGGGTTGCAAGAGAGAAACAGTCTGAGTCTCTGGGTCACAGGGTCCCTGGAAGGCAGCAGCACGGGGGTGCCACCTGACCTGCATCCGACACTGATGAGAGCAAGACATAAATATTTGTTTTATTAAGTCACTGATGCTTTTTTCCCCAAAGCATAGCCGAATATGACCCTGATGAAAACACAGACACACTGACTTAGCGGAGGTAAGCAGTTGGCCTATAAATGCCAATCCTTTAAGTCATAGCAAGCATCACAGATGCTTAAATAACAAGTTCCCCTAGGATAGAACACATAATTTGATCCACAACAATTTGGTTTTCACACAGAACATCTGGTTTTCAGTATAATACATCTGTGTAAATTGAGTTAACCTCTGTAATGATATTATATTTGCATCTGAGGAGCTGGGAAGATGAGACTGGCTGCAGGTTAAATAAAAAGCACCTAGGTCTATCCAGACAGGCTCTCCAAGCTCCTGCGATAACATATGTAAACACCCTGTAGGTAATTAGATTCTAAGTTCTTCTTTGCTATAATGATCCAGGTGGCATTAGAATAATTTTTTTTAAAAGCATTTTTCTCCATAAGGTTACAGTCTATGATATTTTTCTTTTTAATTAAACCTCTGCACAGTGAAAAATGAATCTGATTTCTTAGAAGTTCAAATCTTTCCAGAACCCCCCAACTCATCTAAGACCAGTCTAGCTGATTCAGGCTTGTTTTGCCTTATAAAATACTGTCCCCAAAGAATCCTTTATAGCCACTGAGAGCTGACAAACAGTCAGTTATTAAAGTTTCTGCCTGTATTGCTCAATCTGCACTTTCCACCTTAGTATTGGCCCTATTAATCTGCTCAGTGGCCACTTTGCTATTTTTGATGCTGAGGTAGAGATCGTCGAGGGATTTTCTTGGATTTTCTCTGGTTGCTTAACATTGGAGAAGCAAACAGAAGTGGCAGCAGCAGGCCGACGTTTGGGTCTGGACCACGCCACCTAACCCGGATGTTGAAGAGAAGGTCGCTGGAATGTGTCCCGCACCATGAACCTCTTATTGAAAGCACTTTCTACTTCATTGATAAAATGACAGGATTTATTATCCAGAATTTATCTCTCCTGGCTCTTTTATCACTGGCAGTAAGTTTCCATAACAGCGTCACTGTCCCAAATATTTGGTAAAGGCTTAAACAGTTTCCAATGTGTGCTCCTTTATTTAATTTACAGCTGTTTCTGAAAACACACCATTCAGCGTTAGATGAAACAGCTTATGCCCCCTGTCACATCTCACATTTTGTTCTATGCTTTGGTAGATTTCATGGTGATCTCTTTTTAACCAATAAAATTTGTTTTAGGGAAGAAGTACATTTTCTTTAAATAGTCAGACTGCGGAAAGAGTCCTATACCATGACAACGTTTCACAGGACTGCGTATCAGCAGAGGGCCCTGCAGACCTGTAAAAATAGTCAGGCCTCTGAACTCTCACGGTGGTTGGTTTCATTCTCCCACGGTCTCATTTCCCAAAAGTCACCTGTAGCAGGATGGGAGGCATGCTTCACCCAGTCTCAGGCCACCTCAGTCTACATCCTGACTCTGCCATGGCAAACCAGAACTTTGAACAAATCCCATAAGCCTTAGCATCCTCACTTGTGAAATGGGGCTGGTAATATTTGTCCACAGAACATCTGGTGCCTTTCAAACCCTGTTGACTGTAATCCACAGTTAAGAAATATATTCTGTTTTGCAACCCAGTATTCTCACACACACACACACACACACACACACACACACACACACACACACGCACACACCTGCATACACACACAACTATCAAAAACATAATGCAACAATTCTTACCCCTTACTATATACAATGTACTTTATTTTCTACTCTATTATATTCTATTTCAGTGTTTAAGTGCTGGTCATGACCTATCAAATTGATTTTATGATTCACTAATGGGTCACAGTCTATAGCTTTAAAAACACTGATCCGGGTATTTAATAAGGAGCTACTAGCCTGGAAAAGAAGTAAATGAGGGTCATACTTTAAAGAATATAGAAAATTTCCGTTTTGTTTAAATTATATGGACAGTCTGGGAAGATAGAATAAATGTACTTTAACTTATTTCTCTCACTAAATACAACTAAAAACCCAGAAAATTACATATAAAATAAATACAAGAAGACTCCAAAAGGTGGAGAGAAGAAGGCAGACTGATTGGGGACCTCAGGGACAAAGGAATGATATGCTGGTAAGTTTTCTGGGTTTCCTTTTGCCTCATATGTGTCAGACTCAGAGCTGAAGAAGCCAGCAACCTGGAAATGCCAATGAGTGCAGACAAAATCAGCTCTCTAAAGGAAGAAGAAAAAGGAAGCCTACCAAAGCAGAACACATAGAGAATAACCACTCCATACCAGATGGACACAACAGGTAAAACTGTGCCTCACTCCCAACCATGCCCGCAGTGGCCAAATAGAAAGCCCAAGTTCAAGAGGCCATCGCAAGGCACCCTGACCCCTGTACCCAAGGCAGTGATATCAGAGAAGGCTGCATAGGTGGGAGGGACTTCCATCCCTGTTGGTTGGTAACTCCCACCCCTGTCTATAAGGTCAGTGGAGACGCTGGAGGAGCCTGGGCTTCCCCCTTCACCTGGTAGGACCAAGAATCTCCTCTCTTCCCCACTGGAGTGGTGTCAGAGGAGGCCCAGTGGAGAGTCAGGACTTTCACCACTTCCAGTGGGAACAAGGCCACCCCAGTGTGGTGTGTGGCTGCCATATGAGGAGCAGCAATGAGGAGCTGTTATTTTTCACAGATGAGGAGTTACCAGAGGAAAGCCAGAACTCCCACCCCTGCCCAGCATTAACAAGGACCACCCCCCCTCCACCAGTGGGAAACCTGAACTTCTGCCCTGTATGACAGTAATGAGTTAGTGAACCTCCCTCCTCTTCCAGAGGGTGTCACAGAAAACAAATTAAAAGCCAGATTTAAATAAGATCTAGGGCCTCATAACATAACACTTAAAAGGGCCAGGTTTGAGTAAAAAAATCATTCATCATACCAAGAAACAGAAAGATCTCAAACTGAATTAAAAAAGTACAATTAATAGATGCTATCATTGTGATTACAGAGATATTGCAATTATCTGACATAGATTTTAATGCAATCATCATAAAAATGCTTCAATTGGCAATCACAATCGTGCTTGAAACAAATGAAAAAATAGGAATTTAAACAAAGAAATAGAAAATCCCAGCAAATAAATAGAAGATATAAAGAAAACCAAATGAAAACTTCAACCAAATTTAAATTTTCAACAGCAGAATAAATGAGACAGAGGAAAGAATCAGTAACCTAGTAAGTAAAAAAAAGATAGAACAGTAGAAATTACATAATCTGAACAGAGAGAAAACAGACTGAAATGAAAAAAGAACAAAGACTCAGAGAACTGCAGACTTTAACAAAATATGTAGTATTCATGATATTGCATTCTCAGAAGTACATGGGAAAAAAAGGGTAAGACTGCAAAATATCCAGAGAAATAATGGCTAAAAACTTCACAAATTTGGCAAAAGACATGTATCTGTAGATTCAAGAAGCTAAATAATACAACATGACTTAGCTAAATCTTAAGTGTGATTCATCCCAGGAATGCAAGGGTGGTTCAATATAAGAAAATCAATCAATGAAATACACCACATTACAGAACAGTGGGGGGATGGGGAGGGAAGTACGTAATCATCCCAACAGATGTAGGAAAATGCATTTGACAAAATCCAATATCCTTTTATGATAAAAATTACTCAACAAATGAGTAATAGAAAGAAACTTCCTCAATATGATAAAGGGCTTTATAAAAAATCTGCAGCTAACATCATACTTAATGATGAAAGACAAAGCTTTCTCCTGAAGATTAGGAACAATACATGAATGCCCAATAAGAGTGTTAAAGTCCACTCTTATTCAACCTTGTACTAGAACTTCTAGCCAGAAAAATTAAACAAGAAAAAATTATCAAAGACATCCAAACTGGAAAGAAGTAAAACTATTTATATTTTCTATATATTATTAAAAAAAAATTAAGAAACCAATTCCATTACAATAGCATCCAAAAGAATAAAATGCCTAGAAATAAAGTCAGTGAAAGACTTGTACACTGAAAACTATAAAACATTGCTGAAAGAAATTGAAGAAAACCTAAATAAATAGAAATATATCTCATGTTCATGGATTGGGAGATTTAATATTGCTCAACACAATCCCTATCAAAATTTCAACTCCTTTCTTGCATAAATAGAAAACCATACCCTCAAATTCATATGGAATTGCAAGGGGCCCTGAATAGCCAAACAATATTGAAAAAGAAGAACAAAGTTATAGTACTCACAACTCTCAATTTTAAAATTATAAAACTATAGCAATCAAAACAGTGTGGTACTGACATGAGGATAGACACATAGACCAGAGAATTAAAATTAAAAGTCCAGAAATAAACCTATATATCTACAGATAATTTCTCTTTGGCAAGGGTGCCAAAACCATTCAATGAGGAAACGATAGTCTCTTCAACAAATGGTGCTAGAACAACTTGATTTCTACATGCCAAAAAATGACATTTGACCCCCTACCTCATGCCATATACAAAAATCAACTCAAAATGGATAAATAACCTAAACATAAGAGCTAAAACCATAAAACTCTTAGAGGAAAATATGTGAGAAAATCTTCATGATCTTGGATTTGGCAATGATTCTTAGATATGGCACTAAAAGCATGAGCAACAAAAGAAAAAAATATATATATTAGTCTTCAACAAAACTTTAAATATATATGCATCAAAGGACATTATGAAGGATGTTTTAAAAAGTGCAACCTTTTACGGAATGCTAGAAAATATTGGTAAATCATATATCTGATAAGAGTTTAATATCCACCATGTATAGAGAACTCCTGCAGCTCAACAAAAAGACAGGCAACCCAATTAAAAAACAGGCAAAGGACTTGAATAGACATTTCTCCAGAGAAGACATACAAATGGCCAATAAGCAAATAAAAAAGATGCTGAACATCATTAGTTATTAGGGAAATACAAATCAAAACCACAATGATATACTACTTCACACTGACTAGGATGGCTATAATTTTTTAAAAGTGAAAAGTAACAAGTGCTGCTGAGGACCTGGTGAAACTGGAACCCTCATATATTGCCTATGGTAATATAAAATACTGTGGCCACTGTGGGAAAAATATTTGGTGTATCCTAAAAAAAAATTAAACGTAGAATTACCATATGACCCAGTAATTTCACTTCTAAGTATATACCTGAAAGAATGGAAATCAGGGACTCAAACAGATATATAAATACCAAAGTTCATAGCAACATTATTCACAACAGACAAAAGTATCCCAAATGCCCATCAACAGGTGAATGGATAAACAGAATGGGATATACACATACAATGGAATATTATTCAACCAAAAAATGAATAAAGTTCTGATATATGCTACAACATTGATGAACTTGGAAAACATTGTGCTGAGTGAACTAAGCCAGACATGAAAGGACACATACTGAATGATTCTACTTATGTTAAATATCTAGGATAGACAAGTTCGTAGAGACAGAAGTCAGATTAGAGGATACAGGGGCTGGGGTAGGGAGGTAATAATTACCACCTAATGAATGCAGAGTTTCTGTTTGGGGTAATGAAAAAGTCTTGGAACTAGATAGTGGTGACGGTTGCACAACACTGTGAACGTAATTAATGCCATTTAACTGTAAATTTAAAAATGGTTAAAATAGCAAATTTTATGTTATATCTTACCACAACAAAAACTATTTCTTAAAAAACACTAATGGGTACTGTCAAAGAACAACGAAACCAACTTTAAGGGATTCCCACAGGCTTACATTGTGAAAAATTGATCATTAAAAAAAATAACTACATTTGTTAATAATTGGAACACATCAAACACATAAAAACCCAAGACGTCAAACTGATACTAAAAATATCTAGCCACATTTGGGCATTTCTAGGGCACAACTTATTACTCTGAAGATTGGTAAATAATGGGAAAGAATTAAGCAATTATCCTGCCTTCCCAGTAGGAACCAATTCAGGGAAATCAGTGGTTGATAAGGATTTGTCCTCCTTTACAGAATTCCAGTTAATACATGCAAGGGTAATAATGGGATTAGAAAATCTCATTTTGCAACCCCTAATGAGATAATGGATCATCAATCAATGCACAATCTTTAAGTGAAAAATTAATGTGGATTGTTATAATGGAGGTATCCATTTTATACCATGGATCCCATTAACCAATCTTAGCATTGCTGAAAATGGGATACCTACGCATCACACATCTCATGATATAATGCAGTAAGTAGTACACGGCACCATCTATGAATGATTCTCACTTTAAAAAATTGAAATTAAATCTATTCAAACAGATTGGAAAAAAAGAACTGTCTCTATTTATAGATGATATGATTATCTACATAGGGCATCCCCAGGAATACACTAACAAATTTTTTTTGAACTCCTAGACCTGATAAGTGAGTTCAGCTAGGTCAGAACATACAGACAAGCACACAAACCCCATTCTGTTTCTATGTACGAGCAGTGAACACGTGGACACCAAAATTAAAAAAAAAAATTCTATTTATAATCACTCAAAAATATGACAAAACATGTACAGGACTTGTATGTGAAAAACTGCAAAATGCTTATGAAAGAAATCAAAGATCTAAATAAATGGAGATAACACATTTTATTCTTATATTGAAAGATTCAACATAGTAAAGATGCCAATTCTTCTAAACTGATATATAGGTTCAATGTAATTTCTATCAAAATGCCAGCAAAATATTTTTTAGATATAGACAAGTTTATTGAAAATTTTATATGAAAAGTTGAAAGAACTAGAATAGCTAAAAACAATTTTTAATAAGAATAACATAGGAGAAATCATTTTACATGATTCTAAGGTGTAGTATACAACTACGGTGATCAAGACTGTATGGTATTGCAGGAGGAATAGAAACATAGATCAATGGAACAGAAGACACATATTTTATATATACCCACATAAATATGCCCAACTCATTTTTTTATAAAAATTCAAAAGCAATTCAATAGAAGAAGAACAATATCCTTTTCAACAAATGTTGCTGGATCAATTAGACATCCATTGGCATAAGCAACAAAAAAAAGAACCTTGATCCAGGTTTCACACTTTATACAAAAAGTAACTCGAAATAGATTATAGACTTAAACATAAAAGATAAAACAATAAAGTTTTTAGAAACTTTAGAAAACAACACAGGAACATCTTCAGAATCTAGGGCTAGAGAAAGAGTTCTTAGACTTGATATAAAAACATAACACATAAAAGGAAAAATTGACACACTGGACTTCGCCAAAATTAAAAACTGATGCTTTACAAAAGACTCTATTAAGAGGATGAAAAGACAAGGTATATACTGGGAGAAAATATGTACAAACCATGTGTCCAGTGTAGAACCAGTATCTAAAATATATTAGAAACTCTCAATTCAACAGTAAAAAAAATTACAATTAGATAATGGGCAAAAGACATACAGAGACACTTCTTTAAAGAGGAACTATAGATGGCAAATAAGCACATGAAAAGATGCTCGGTGTTATTAGCCATTAGAGAAATGCATGCTAAGACCACAATGAGATCATTACACACATATCAGCACAACTAACATTAAAAACAGTGACAACGACAAAGTCTGGCGAGAGTGTGGAGAAACTGAGTTATTCACGCTTTGCTGGTG
The DNA here is from genome assembly GCA_004363605.1 of Indri indri. Classification (NCBI taxonomy): domain Eukaryota; kingdom Metazoa; phylum Chordata; class Mammalia; order Primates; family Indriidae; genus Indri; species Indri indri. Next base: position 8,417 of record RJWJ010000079.1, read on the forward strand.
GGAACGGAACATGGTGCAGCCACTCTGGAAAATGGCCTGGCGCTTCCTTAAAAAACTAACCATGCAACTACTAGCCAACCCAGAAATTACACTCCTGGGCATTTATCCCAGAGAAATAAAAACATATGTTCACATGAAAACCTACATAAATGTTTATAACAGCTTTATTTGTAATATCCAAAACTAGAAACAACCCAAATGTCCTTCAATGGGTGAATGGTTAAACAAACTGTGGTGATACATCCATCCCGCAGAATGCAACCCAGCAGTAAAAGGGAACAAACCATCGGCGCGGGCAACAACCTGTGTGCGTCTTTATGGGCTGAGTGCTTGTCTCTGCAGCATTCTTGAAATGACCAATTGTAGCAATGGGGGGAACAGAGGAGAGATTGCCAGGAGTTAAGGAGGGGATGGGGGCAGGAAGTGTTAACAGAAACGTTCTCTATCTTGACTTATCAATGCCGGCACCCTAGTCGGGATATCGCACTATAGTTTTTGAGAGATGTCACCATGGGGGAAAACCAGATAAAGGGCACGATAGACCCTTGTATTATTTCTTATAAGCGCATGTGAACCTACATGTATCTCAAAATAAAAAGGTTAATTTTTCGTAAGTATACAGCAGGGGTTTGAGACTGAATTCTTCAACTTTACCCAAGGACCTTAGGCTAGTCATTTCACCTGCCTGGATTTCCGTTCTCCTACCTGTGGAGCAGAATGGCAGAAGCTAGCTTAAAAATTCACCTAATTTGGGTGTTATGTAAAAATATAGAAAGTGAAGGCAGGATGAAGGATAAATGATAAATTTTACGAGTCTTTCCTACATTATAGAGCTGTTTTGAGAATCTCGTGAGATAGAATACATAGCAGTGTTCTGAAAACCGCAAATCATTCTACCAACATAAAGGGTGTTTTTAGATCACCCCCTTTTTTGCCTGAAATGAACAGAATAATAACTAATGTTGGTATGATGATTTTATTCTTTTAGGCCAAAAGGGGGGGTTCTCTGAACACATCCTAAAAGACATAAAAGTTAAATAAAATAATGAGTAAAATTGTCTTAGATTATCCTGTGGGTAATAAACTGGAAGAATAACACCTGATACAGTTTTGCCTCTTTTCCTTACCTTTGTACCTCCTGCTACTGCTGGTACAATCTACAGCTTCCCAAGGCCAGGAAGAAACCCTTACAGAGCAAGGATGTCAGGCCCAGTCGTCTCCCAGATCCACACAGCAGGAAGGAGGGCGAGTACTGTATGTAACAACAAGCGATTTCCCGAAAGCTGACCATACGTGCCAGCTCCCACTATTAAGACACCATCCACCTCATCCTGCTCAAAAATAATTCAAATAATATTTTATAGATTGGGGATGAGACAGAGCTGGAAATAGGGGCGTAAGCACTGAGGATATCGAGTCATCCACTGACCACTGGCAACCCACGTGATGAGCCCTAGAGCACCACCAAGCAAGCCCTCTTTGCAGGGCTGATCTCAACGCCAGGGAGAAAGGGAGACAGAGAAAAAAAGGGAGAAAAGCGAAGGCAAAGGTAACTCAGGAGCACAGCAGTCTGGGAGAAGTATAGGCTCTCCCTGAGACCCGGCACGTGGGGAGATGGATGATCCAACACCTCCAGATAAGACATTAATTTCCCACCCATCGTAAGGACACACAGCAGCGGCTCCTTAGAGGCACATTTATAACCCCTTAATTTCAGTGAGCTACGCAGCAGGTGCGCTCTGTCAAAGACAGAGAAGATGGAGATTTTTGCCTCATTTCTTCTCAGGCACCTAAAGTAAAAGAGGGAAGAGGACAGAGGCCCTAGGACACTTAAGAGACAGAAATGTTGGAAAAGGCCACTGACCTTCATCGAAGAAAATGCAAAATCTTCCTGAGCCCAGCGCCTCGCCACCTCTAGACAACCAGGACGTGGTCCATCCAAAGCCACAAGAACTAGGGCAAGCCAGTGGATAATTGGGCACAAGACAAATCCCTTTGCCTCAGCTGGTTGTGCACATTAATTATTCAAATAATATCTGCAGTTCCTCACTTACTGACATGTATAAGTAAAGCCATGCTAATCTTGTAGGTTTGCAGAACTTCTAGAACATCACAGAAACACCTTACTAAAAGGAAATGCAATACTTTTCTAAGGATAAGTTATGTTTTGACAGCAAAGGGTAATTTAGCAGTGGTCCATTCCAGGATGCAAGAAAGTACTCCAAACACCTTGAAAAGAACCAGTGCAACTTACAGAGAAAAAATAAATTTCCTACCAGAGGGAGACTTGTTCTTAATGAAGTTTCATTAAATTCAAATTAATATATTTCTAGCACTCCACTGGAAATACATGAGAAAGAAAGAAAACAGTTTTAAAACTATTCTTAAAATCAACAAGCTTATAATCAAGAACAAAGAGCCCTATGTATAGATAACGATTAACCCATAGATTCTAATTTATAAAAGACGGCTCAGAAACTAACATGCGTATGTATATATTTACACAGAATATTTGAAAATGGAATTTTCCTTTTAGTTCCAAATCTATCATTCAACGAACTCACGTAAAGCCCTGTTCCGTGAGCAGCAGTGTGCTGGGCACAGTCAAATATGGGAGAGAAACGGGTAATAAATAATTATAAAATAGTGAGCTATTTTGGGATGACAGTAAGCACAGGACAGAGTTACTGAAAAAAGAGGTGATTAAATCCTCTGGCTGGCAGAGAAGGAGCGACGGAAAGATGTGCGGTGGAGGAAGGAGGAGGGAGGCCGTCGGTCGACGGTCACTCTTTAGTAGGATATACGATTGGCTTGACGTGGGAGGAGGACTTGGACAGGCAGGAACTTGGGGAGTGATTGGTTCTTGCTAAACAAATTCCCAGATAATGATGTATTTGTTACTTTCGTGTTCACTGGCTGCCTTTGATTCACTTGCCCAAAACATAAGAACAACCTTAGGCAGCCTTCATCCACAGGACTCATGTTACTGAGTTTGGTGACGCTCAGGGCTCACTTTTCACTGCACTTCCCTCCTCCGGCTTTTCCTAACGTAGTATTTATCTGAGAGTAAATGCAAGAAAATGCGTGTAATCGTCTTAATCCAGGCCATGATATACCTGATTTCTGGTACCAACCTGATTTCTGGTACCAACCACAAACACCAGTGACTCTGAAGCCAACATAGCCTGTATGGAGACGTTGGACATGCTCTTCTCGCAAGGCCGAAATTTTCCTTCCTTTTTCTGGCCTGAGACATGATTCTAACTCTGTGTACTTCCTCTCGTGGTATTTCCCAAGACAACTGACACAGGATCTCAAAGTTTGATTTTAGGGCAATCTGCATCAGACAATCCACAATGGAAATTTCATATGAGAAACAAAGGGAGTCTATCTGCAGCCAGAAGCCCATTTGGTTTCCAGTGAGGCAAGAGTAAAATCAGAGCCACTGACTGAAAGTCCCCAGCCCACAGCTTTCTCCTTTATTCCCATTTTCTGTTATGTACTTGGAGACACACCCATGCACTGACTAACAGTTGTGTTCTGCATTTTGCATTCTGCTTTGTTTGTGGGGACCTGGAGAGATTTGTGGACACTGGGATAAATTATGTGAGGGGATGTGACCATTCTTTACTGTTCTGGGTGATGAGAGCTGGAAGCCCATGGACATCTAGAGAAATTATTTTCAGAAAATGAGCAGTGGTGGCGGATTACGTGATGAACTCTGGGAAGAGAAATAAATTACGGTCTTAAACAGCTTGGACATTCGTTATTCCTGATGGAGCTGGGCCTTCATTTGGGTTTGGAGATTGTTGTGATGTATGCACCTCCAGCAGAAAATTCCTCAGCCCTTTGTTACAAAATGAACTTATGAGCTGAAGGTAAGGTATGAGCTACCGATCATCCTAAATTTGAAAGAAGTTGCTTTCCTTGCTCTTGTTTTCATATTTATGGTACATTGGAGAAGGGGCCTGAAAATTAACCCCTTCGTCCACACATTAAGCTATGGGAAACTCTGCTTTAGAGTAGCTTACGTTAATCTGAAAGTCCTTCCTCCCAACGTACAAAGGCAGTTAGATACAAAAATTTCTCACAAGGATCGTTTGAAGGGCTTTGATTTCAAAGGACATAATAGGAACAACAAATCTTATTTTTCATTGACTAAAGCCATTAAAAATTGAGTGTTTCATTTGGCGCCACTGTGGATACATAATGAGCCAATTAGAATATGTCCCATCTTGACTACATGATAAAAGTCTGGGTAATCCTCTGATGTTGACTTTTCCTAAATTGTGGCTTCCATCTCCGAGTAAGCTATTTAAAATAACCAAAATAGAAAGTTCCAGTTTGCTGACACAGAATAGCATCACTCTCTCCCTTCCTTTCCTGATAAAAACTATCTCAGGGCATAACACTCTTTATTTTCATCAATTATGATCTCATTTCTGGCTCCAGGCCCACTGGGCATGGTTATGCCCAAGGGCATTTGGGAATGTGTCAAGTGGCAGGCATAGTCACTTGCATTTTTATACCTCTGAGCTCAAGTGAGGAGAGATCGCCTATGTCCATGCTCTGGATCATTGGCTTAGGCGTGTGGCATGGCAGGATTTGACCCTTGCTCAGTAGACGTCACCAAGCTTTGGGCATGCATCTCGTCTTTGTGCTGAGAAATGGCAGAGATAACTCTGAATCAAGAGCTTAGCTTTAGCAAACTAGTTGATTTTGCTTTCTGCTGTTCTGCCAAAGCTGCTATCCTGAGGCTCTGATGATATTTTAAAGCCATGCATATTGGCCAGCAGAAGGACCACTGTTACACCCAGCTGCTGTCTGTAGTAAGGAAACCAGGACATTTTCTGCCTGTAGGGTCTGTGTGGCTTGGGAGTCTTGCCTGACTGCTTTCCCCCAAGATCCCAGCTCCTCCAACTCCAACATGTACCTCGTAAGGTTTTCCTTGGGAGCCAAAAAGAACAATAAATACGTAAATTATCTGCTAGGGTGGAGAAACCCTCATTAAAGAAAAGATGATACAGGCCTTGTACAGAAAACCTCATTCTGAGCTGGCCTGCTGGCCCAGGCACATAGAATGCATGCTCCATACAAGCACCCTTCCTTCCCCCTTACCTGGGAGCACATAACCATAATCACAAAAATTACAAGCTTGGGATCTTACAAAGGTTCCAACAGCATTGTCTCCCATTTATGTTCCTGACTTTAGAGGTTCTTGGAGACCAAACATCCCCAATCATATTCTCTTTCCTCAAGACCCTACCTTTAGGCTTCTGCCTTTTTGAGGTCCCTAGGCCTTTGCAACTCAAAATACGGCCCATGGACCAGGAATATCAGTGTCATCTGAGAGCTTGTTAAAAATTCAGAAGCTCAGAGCTTCTGAATAAAAACCATCATTTTAACAAGATCCTTGGGAAATTTGTAGGCACATTAAAATTCACAGAACACTGCTCTCAGTCCCTATCTCTCATAGAGACAGGATAACAGGTGTCAAACAGTGATAATGATAATAATAAACAACAATAACAGAATTACTACTACTGCTACAAATAATAATAACAGGATTTATTGGGAGTGCCCAACTTGAAAGGACCGTGCTAAGGGCTTGACATTCGTTAGATCCTTTAACCAGTGTCCCTTTTTCTTAGTGAATTTCAGGGTCACCCATCTCAGGAAGTCCCTTGTTCTACGATCCACATGGAAAGAGTCACCTTAAGACATAAACTCACAGAAAATGCAGGCATCAGAGAAACCAGAAGCCCAGTGGTGCACAGGGTCCCCACAAATAGTGAGGAGGAGGGTGGCTGGAGCTGCCGGAGAGGCCCCAGCAAGCGGTTAGCCAATGGGAGACTCACGAGCACGGGAGTCAATGAGCAGAGCCGGCTAGGAAGAACAGAGGAGGTGGCCAGGCACAGGGGTAAGCACAGGACTGCCACTGAGGAGCCTGGCCCAGGCTCACCGCCATCACTGCCCAAACCCTCTTGAGTCCATCTAGACAGAGCCAAGCCTTATGACCTGCAGGTGAAGGTAGCGAAGTCTAGAAATACACACATAAACATACACACACCTCCCCATCCAGCTTGAAAATGGATCAGAAGAGTTGGGGGAGGGCAGGAAAAAAGCCTCTCAGGGCAGCTAAGGTGGGACTAGAATCTAGGTCTTCTACTCCAAGTCCGTGGCTCTCCATTCCCCTCCCTTGTATCTTCACAGAGAAGACACCTTCTTGTCTGCGATTATACATTCTGCTGCCCTTCGACTTATAAGAACAAAAGCCCCAGGAAGAGCAGGGCTCTGTAGGAGACGATGGTTGGCAGATGCTTGGGCCACAACAAATGAAGCCAAAGCTGCATGTTCAAGCATGACATGGGTCAGGCTATGGTGGCCCATGTCCCAGACCCAACCCCTAGAGCTGCTTCTCTGTCCTGCCGCCCAGAGCCAGCAGTACTGTCTGCACACGTGAAAGACCATGGTATTAGACCATCATCTCCTTGAAGTCAGGGAGTGAAATTCTTTACTTTAAGTAGGGCCAGGTACAGTGACTAACACATTAGAGAAATAGTGTTGGGTGGTTAGAGAGAAAGAACAAGTCATCTGTGCACTGAGCTGGCGTAAGGGTTAACTTTGCAATTTTTCAACCTAAGTCTCTTCTTACTCAAGTTTTCCCCGCTGTTCAAGTAAAGAAAATTGAAGGCCAAATGGACAGGACGTTATCTATTCCTCCTTGGATGTTGGAAGCTTTTTTTCTGCTGCTGTTACAGCCATTAGCCCAATTGACATGAGTATGTTGTGTATGTGTTTAACCCGCAACTATACTGTGAGCTCATTACAGAGAGGGACAAGCTTGATCCTTGTTATATCCCATCACGTACAACAGAATGTCTGGAACAAAACAAGCGCCCAGCAAATAACTATTTAATTGGAAGTGACTGAATTCCAAGCCCTCTGACCAGCTTAAATATAGAGGCCAGCTGTGATCAACTCCACTGTGTCTGCCTCCAGGCTACACCTTTTCTCAAGACATCGCTTCCTAGGTTGTTGGCATCTGCTCCTAGATATGAATGGGTTGCAGCAGGTCCTAAGCATGGAACTGATGCTGGCTGCTGGAGCATACGCTCATCTGGGCTGTCAATCACTATCTAATATGCTTAACCTGAGCGATGTATTGATCCTAGTTGCCTGGAAGTACACTTGAAAAGGGCTAGGTGACATTTCCAAGGAGAGACCAGATATTTTCAAGTCAATTAGAAGCATCAAAAGATTCAGTGCAGAGGGAGGAACTCACCTCAGTGGAGCAGCGCTTGAGAAAGAGAATTGAATTACGCCCCCCTTTCCACCAAATCCTCGAATAACCTCCAACGTCTAAGAGACACGGTTGCTTGCCCGGCCACGCCTGCCACAGCCAAGGTGCCATGCCTGTTTGCACCAACCTATAAAACACAAAGTGGTTGTGATTGTCAGAAGGACAAATACAGAAAATATTGACTCACTTGGAATTCCAATCTCAGTACCTAAAATCTCAGGTTTAGAAGATGGGTGCTTTGACTTTATAAATAAAACATAATTTCTTCTGTTTGCAAAACTCTCTGTACTTTTCAGAAACTTCAACGTCTCCTTTAATCCCAGTCATACCCACCATAACCCTGTAAGAGAGTTGGACCATTGTAATTATGCCCAGATGAGAGATGAAGAAATTGGAGTCAAAAAAGATATATTGACTTGGTGGAATTCACACACTTAGGTAGCATCCAATTTTCAACTACAGTCAGATTATCCAGGGATTTTCCCATTAAATCTCCTATGGCTTTACCTCTGAATGAAAAAAAATTTTTTAAGCCTTAGGAGAGGCAAGATACTCCAGGGGATTTTAGTTGTGTGCATGAAAAATGTAAACCAATGACTTGGGGGTTCATTCACTGGATCTGCCTGTAGCTGGAGCACCCGGCTCAGAACTGGGCAGAGTCCCGCCCTGGAAAGCAGGAGAGGCACCAAACAGCCGAGGACCTGTCAGACGTCTAGGGTTAGGCTCAGGATTTACGGAGCCTGACACTTACACAACATGGGAATTCTTTCAGAAAAGAATACGAAATTATAAATTCAAAATTAGGTATAAAAGTGACTATTTGTTTAGAATAAGAAAATAAATCACACTTACACATTTTTAGAAGCTGAAAAATACAACATACATCAAAAAAAATTAAATAGCCTAATACTTTCACCAATTGCCTGACATCCCTATGTAACATCTTTTTTCGTACTTTATTGAACGCATCATCACCTCTTCCTATGGCAACAATTTCATAAGTTTCTTTAGAAAGAACATCAAGATAATTTAGCCTTTCCTCTAACATAATTGACGGGTGTTTGTTTGTTATTGGTAATTTAGAAAAGTTTCAGCTTGACAACTTGTAATTAGCAGCGTCATGCAAATGTTTAGGATTGTTATCAAATTTGGGAAAACTTCTACCAAGTTTCTGTGGTAAGTGAGCTATAAGATTTAAAAGAGTTTTCCACAGACTAGCTTCTAATTCTGTACCTTTCAAAACGTGCTCCTTCTCTACTAACCACATAAATCCTGCACCAGGCATTGTAGGACGTCCCATTGTGACATGACTTCCAGCCCTGCAACTTGGGAGGCTGGAGAGTGCGGACAGCAGTCAGTAGAAATGTCCCTGGAAGCCATCTCTGCGTGGGGCAGGTGTTAATAACTATGCATGGACGTGACAGCGACCTATACCTACCTAGCCACCAAACCCAAACTCGTTACATCTCACTCTGGATACCCCTTTGCCAGATTCCAGAATGACCATGGATGTTCCGTTGTCTCTCCGCACAACAGGAAGTGAGGCAGAGGGGAACTTGGAGTTCAAAGAGACAGTGATCTTAACCTATTGCAGTTAAAAACATTAAATGTTCAGAATGTATAATCATATGAATACATTACTAGGGTCCCTCTCAGAGCCTTGGAAGGGGCCTGCGCTAGTGAGGGGCTGCAAATGCCCCTTTTGCTCTCTGTTGCTTTTGCCCATCGATAAAATGAGGTTGCTGGTCATTTCCATTCCTCAAAAAGATATAAGGATGGACCTGAATTAGAGATGAATTCACAGGGACCGAACTTGGGTTCTCAGATGCTGATCCAGAATGTTCGGCATCTGTCACACCATCCGCAGCTCAGATGTGGGACAAAACACAGGATCGACTGTCTACTGTATGGGGTATAGAAAGCACCTTGATGGCCTTAAAGGAAAAACAAATAAATACAAGCCAAGTACAAAAATACAAAACAGTTGTCTTGTAGACTCCCTGGGGTCTGCTACAAAGCCAACTTCACTCACTCTGGGACTGAGGCTGGTCAATCAATCCCACGCTCCCTGACCCCTGGCTTCCGAGTCGTTCCTGGGCCTGGGCCTTCATGCAGATCTGGGTGATTGGCCCCTTCCTGCCTCTAAGCAAGCCGGGCCTCCCTGTCTCGCTTTGCTCCAAAAAGCCTCCTACAGCCCCAGTGGCTGCCACTCACTGCTTCTTTCAGTGTCTTAACCCAACTCACGTAACTCTCCCGGCGTGGAACCGGCCGCAGCAGGGCAGTGTCACAAGTGTGCAATCACAGGGCTCTGTGCCCCATCTCAGGCTCCCGCTTCCTGAGCATGGACACCCCTCTGCCGCCCTGTCTCCCCCAGTGTCATCCACTGCCTTGCTCCGCCTCCGTTGCCCCCACCCCTGCCCTGCTGCTTGGGTCATTCTGTGCAGAGCACAGAACGGGGAGAGGGATACAGGAAACTAAAACAGAAAGGGAAGGCAGACAGAAAAGAGAAAAGACAGAGGCAGAGATAGGGGAGAGAGAAGAAAAAGTTATAGAAAACGATACCAAACCCCTAAGGAAATCAGACAGAGATGTTTTCTTAACTCAGCCAAAAGAAAGAGTGAGCTGTGTTTTTAAGCCCGCGGGCTGTTGGCAAGGAAAATAAACCTCCTAACAGAACCTGATGGCATTAGGGAGGAATGGATGGGAAGAGTAGGGACCAGTGAGTGGGAGGAAGTCAGGGGAATGACTGAATCTTCCCTAAAGGATACGAGAAAAATCCTTTATTCAAAGGATTTGAATGCGGAGTGTTGTTTCACCCAGCAACATTCGGCACTGGCACACTTCGATGCCTTATATTTCCACATAGTTTGTGAGTCAGTGAATTAAATGAGCATTTAAATCTGCATAGAGATCGAATGGATGAATCTTGAGTGTATTTGGGGCCTGGAGAGGTCACATAGGGACTTCAAGGCATGACAGACCCAAATGGTTATTATTGTCACCGCCATCATCATCACCACCGCCACCATCACTTTCATCATCATTAATACTTTAGATGGGAAAATCCTTCAAGAACAGGCTCCCACTGCTTCCCTTCCCACCTAAGTCGCCTGTTTTAGCAGATCCCAGGGCACAACAGCACGGAGTCTTTTCCATGTACATCTCTCCTCTCTCTCTCCCCACTACTTGAAGTTTCTTCCATGTATATGATCATGTGAGCTCTGGTGTGAAATAACAAAATTTAAATTTGGAATTGCCTGAAAAGCACTAGCACCGCTTATCTGGGTACTCAGAAATGCTATGCAGACCACATGCAAATGAACCCATGGCCCTCTTAACTAATTTGATACACCTGGATATGGCTCTTAGGAAAAACCTAATGGAGACACCAGCTATGAACACTGAAGGAATAGCCCCCTTGGTGGTATTTCAGCCCTTCTGTGTCTGCTACCAATTCTAACTAGGGAAAGTGATGAACTGGTACAAAACAATAACTAAAAAATTGGAAAAAAAAATAGTAACCATTGAATTTTATGCACACTGGCATTATTTTGTGCTGAGAAATTACCGAGAGGCATTAACCTACCCATTGAACCTCAAAATGCAAAATACACTCTACATCCTGTGACAAGAAACTTAGGGCAAATTAGTCAGGGGTCCTAGTGTTTCCAGGCTCTATCGTTGGTGTTGAGAATAGGAGGAACTCGGTTTCTGCTGCCTGGAGAAAAGGGCGTCAGCCTTAACCTCCCAGACAGCTCCCAGCAGTCAGCAGGGGGCAGAGAGAAGCTATTGGACCACGCTGGCTTCTTGTTTGGAACTTCCTCTGATCTTGGGCTGAGTGACAGGTCTGTGATGCTCCCACACTGCAGTAAGAGAAAGAAAATTACGCTCCCTCCTTCGTCTGTTTGTCCTGCACTGGTGGGGCTGCTATCAGGGTCCGCTGCACTGATTCCCAGCTGGGCCCTTTCCTTGAAGTCTCCTACCCACCTGGCTCCCACAGAGAAGTCGGCCTATTAGGCTTAGGATGATTCAGGGCCAGCCAGTCTCAAATTTCCCAGAGATGCAAGTGCAGAAGGAGAAGTAGGGATGAGGAGGAAGAAAATATGTACAGCAGGGGGAACACTTGATAGGTAGTTGGAAGAGGTCTTTAAATGCTAATACATTGACCCCCACAGCAAAAAAGACTTCCTGTGTGTGTAGAATATGTCAAGGGCAGGGATCAGGATCACATCCCAGAGCTGAAATTAGGAAAACGTGTGAGTGTACCCCATCATGAAAACACCATCCTTGAGTCCCCAGACAGCAGTCTTAAGGGGATTCAGCCTTGGGGGATTCATGGGGCTCCCTTCTCAATCTCAATCTGTCGTCAACGTTCAGCAGGAAATGCAGAACCAATAGGGGATTTTGACAGACAGATACATAGATGGATGGACGGATAGACAGATGGGTAGACTTATTACAGGGATTTGACTACACAAAATTGCAATGCCTGGTTAAGCAGGCTGTGTACAGGTAATGTTGGAGCTTGAAGACCATAGTGCAGGTGGTCAGGAAGGTGGGGGAAAGTAAGACCAAGGGAGAACCCACAACCCACAGGACAGTCTGAAATGCCTGTCGGTCCTTCTTTCCTCCAGTCTTGGTGGTACGGCTGTCCAGCAGGAGCCAAACACACACACCTGGCACAAGAGTGAGACACCGGAAGGCAGAGCAATTGCAGGCCCAACCGCTGCTTCATGCCGAAGAGGCGAGTCAGCAGATCAGCAACGACGTGCATGAGCTACAAAAGGGCAGCTTCACACGTTCACCCTCCAAATCTCATTCACGAGCCTTGCTGTAGCTTACCCAAGAGGCCACATACACGGAAGGGAATTCTGGAAAATATAGCTCACCTACCCAATGCACACGTGACAAAGCCACCCCACTATCTAAAGCCTCTCTCTTAGTGGCGATGGATTAGGCCAGCCACTGCCAGCAGTCTGGGTGCCCAAGCGTCATGAGCCAGAGCTCTAGACTTGCAGCACTGACCCATAATGAGGCTGCAGGAAGGACACAAAAGCACATTTGAATGAGTTTGCAGAGTCACGCAAGCGTGACAAGGGCCAGTGTTGGAGAGGGATGCCTGGCCAGGCACGACCTCCTCTCTTCTCCATCGCCAGCCCCAGGGCACCTGGACCATGTGCAGTGACCACACGCTGCCGTCTTTCCAACCTTGCCAGCAGATGCTGCTGTCTCCCGCTAGGCCAGGATTTCTTCCCTTCATCACTCAGCTCTGACTGCTGCAGAAAGGGCCCCAGCCCTGCTGGAGGAAGCAGACAGGAAGGCTCTCTTCATCCTCAGTTTTTCCATCGATAACATGTTTCATCTACAACCACACCACCGTGAACACACTGCATCTCATCCGATAATGTGTTTTATTGCAGGAACTTGTAATTAGATGGGTTCTACTAGTGCCACTGTGAAAATGAAGGAAAACTGCCTGGGGTTGGGTAAAGACGAGCTAGATATTACAGGCCCACACTGGCAAGCACAGAGATTATTAAACTCCTCATTAACTGAGCCAGGGTTTTGTCAGGACCTGAGGCAGGTGGTCTGGGACCGTGAGCATGTGGATGCTGCACCCAGGACGAGCACATCCAAAAGGGGACGGTAGTGGTCGACAGGGAGGGTGGCTAATTCCTGGCACTCCTCAGCGAGGAGGACTCAGAAACGCCTCCTTCCCCTGAGAGCCCCCTGGGAGCATCAGCTATGCAATCCCAGAGCAGCCCGTTTGCGCACCACAGACCCGCGCCGCAGAGCTGATGCTCAATCTAACTTACCAGATGGCTTTGGAAAGTCACAGCTTCTGTTTCTCTTACCCTGACAAGGTTTTAGAAGGGTAGAAATGGAACACTTCTTCCAAGTGCAATAGTGTCTGTTCTGGCACTGTGGAGACATCGTTCCAACGTGGGGGCGGGGGTGCCAAGGCTCGCACATGTGCGTGTACACGTGTCTGTGTGTCTGTGTGGACAGGAGGCTGAGGCAAGGAGGGGAGAGGGTATGATTCCTAACAACCTGCTCTCCTCTCGTGTCCTTGAAGCCTCCATTGCTGAAAACTGAATAACTCAGCACAATCACAACCTGCATCAGGTGAAAGAGAATTAAATGTACAAGCACTTAACTCAAAACCAATCTTTACAGCCCGGAATATCAAGAGCGTCATCTCAATCAGGGGCATCAGCGACGTCAATCAGCCAGGACAGGGGGGACCCCTGTTCTGGGTAAGAGCTCCGTTCTTACTTTTGGGGTACCTTCTATTAGCAAGCCAGGCTGTGCTGTCGTTTGCAGAGCAGTTCTGAGTTGCTCTGCAAAGCAGTCCAGGGGAGCTGGTCACAATCACCAGGGATGTGACGCAGAGAGTAAGCTGAGACCAGGAGAGGCTAAACGTTGGTGACCTGTGGCGGAACAGGCAGTGAGAGCTTCAGAGGCCAGATGTTGCGCTGGAGCCAGGAAAAGTGGCTTAGTTCCAATCTGCTACTTCCTGGCAATGAGCAGGACAGATCCTGAGCCTTGCTTTCCTCGCTAGTACTATCGAAATATGAATACTGATGTCACATGGTTTCCCAAACAAATAAGAAACGAGGTATGCATAAACACTTTATAACTGACAAAGACAAAAATAAAGCTAATATTTGAGACTTACCAAACAGTAACAGCTACCATTTATGTTCATTAATTGCTTGATCCTTCTAATGATCTATTTCATAGTTGAGAAAATTGAATCTCAAGAGGTTAAGAAACTTTTCCAAAGTTACACAGGTAATCAGTAAGAATTGATAAGATTTCAACTCAGGCTATTGACTTCAAAGTCTACCTGTTTATCTTTATTCCATTCTCCCTGCCTCTCAATGCTAGGGTTGGCCACAGTCAGCAAAAAGTAGGCATTTCCCCTCTCACACTTCTGAATTCAGGTCTTCTGAGATCTTTAACTTTGAGGAAATATACGCAGATCAAGTTTGATATTTGTATCACAGCGTCACGGAGGTTGCATCCGGGTGCAGCCCATTTGAGCCTTGACTTCAAAACTTTTGTCTTCCCCAAGTTCTACCTTAACCTTCAATTCTGGGCCCTCTATGTACCTCTAGGCAGAACAGATTCTTAATTCTTTTCTTGGCTACCTGGCGGCTCCTAGCTCTTCTTCCAGGGCTAGTCTCTAGCAACAGCAACCCCTTAGCTCTTTCTCAGACTGGTCTGGTGTCTCAGGGTATCGAATATCCTATTTCTTCCAATATCAGATAAATAAATGCATTCTGGGTCTGTCTGGCCCAGCAAAATAATTATAGCCTTTGCACTTGAGTTGAACCCAGTACAAGAAAGATTATTCCTTCTGCGTGATAATCTATGTCTGTATTCACCAAGCACCAAGCTCGAGCCACTGAGAGGAACGCTGAATCCTGCACTGGTCCGAGCAGGAGGAGGATGTAGCCAGATTTTGGCACCATTAAACTGGTCAGCCAGCTGCAAGACATTACCAGCTGCCGTGTTAATCATTAATGAGGCAGACAGCGCCTGTTGCCTGCGTAGTGAACCAAACATTATGACTTGGGATTTCGTTTCATTTAAAATTAACTCACTGAATGAAGAATCGGCCTCCAGCTTGTGAGAGACAGAGCTGTTGGCACCAAGAGGAGACTGGCAGGCCAGAAGCCCGAAGGAACATAAAGTCCCTCACTGATATGGTCCAGCTGTTTGTGAGCAGGCCATGTCTTTCAATTCAACTCCACCTCTGTGTTCCCAAGCAGAGCCTCTGCGTCGCCTTGCCTTTCTGCTGCGGCATGTGCTGACACCACTCCAAATCACCCTTACTGTGTCCTTAAACCTGGGCAAACTGGGAATACAGTCCTATTCTTTATTTGTGGATTGTAGTTTCCTACTCAAGAGAGACAAATGCATTTTTTTAAACTTTTATGTGTATATGAAAATTAACAAAACATTTTTATAATGCATAAACACACAAAGGTAGAGAGAATTACATAATGAACCATGATGAACCCATCATTCTCTTTCAGTAATTACCAACATTTTACTAATCTTGTTTCGTCTACCTCCCCAAACTTGTTGCTTGTTTTGTTTTTCCTGGAATATTTTAAAGCAAAACCAAGGTATCATGCCATTCTACCTAAAAATTCTCTTGCATTGATCTCTAATTGATAAGAACATTAATATCTATTTATCTATGCATATACAATCACGATACCATTATTAGACCCAACAAAAATTAGCGAGTGTTTATTAATACTACCAAATACTGAGAGTATATTCAAATTTTCCTCATTGTCTCAAATAGGTCAGTTCACAATTGGTTGTTCTATTCAGGATCTAAACAAGGTTTACACATGGCATTTGGTTGTTAGGTTTTATTTTATATAACACTCTTCCTTTCCTTTCCCCACTTCTACACTATTTTCCAGGCCAGTTAGTAAAACTGGGTCATTTGTTCTCTAAAATGTGCTGTATTCTGAATTTGGCTGACTGCTTCCTCATGGTGTTAACGTGTTCTTCTACCCTCTGTATTTCCTGTAAACTGAAAGTTAAAGCTGGAGGTTTGACGGGATTCAATTTTTTTAAGTGAAAATCACTCATAGATGGTGCCTTACACTTCTTATTGCATCAGGAGACACACGATGTGGGTGTCCTATTTTTAGTGATGCTAACGTTGATCAATGGGCTCAATAGTATCAGATCTCTCCATTATAACGCTCCTCACTAATCATTCACCTGATTGTGCATCAATGGATGATTATCTCATTAACAGTTGCAAAATGGAAATTTTCTAAATCTGCTATTACTTTTGCATCTATTAAGTGGAATTCTGTAAAGAAGGACCAACCTTACCAAGCACTGATTTCCCTGAATATAGGTCTACAGGAAAGGCAAAGTAACTGCTTAATTCTTCCTGTTATTAGCTAATCTTTGGAGTAATAAGTTGTGCCCTAGAAATGCCCAGTGGTGACCAAGGATTTTTTTAGTATCAGTTAAAAGTTATGGGTTTTTCATATATTTGATGTTTCAGCTAAGTGTAGTTATTGTGACATCTGTATATATATATATATATATACACACACATATATATATATATGTAAAGATACATCTTTTTAATGATCAATTTGTCCCAAGGTAAGCCTGTGGGAGTACCTTTGAGCTCGTTTCATTGTTCCTTGACATGATCCATTAGACTTTTTAAAAATATCTTTATCACGGTAATATATCCAGCATAAAATTTGCCATATCAACCATTTCAAGTGCACGAAGCAGTAGCATCATTTGTAATGTGGTGTCACCGTCACCACTGTTGATTTCCAAAACTTTATCACCCCAAAAAGAAACTCTGTATCCATTAAATAATAATTCTTCACTCTATCCTCCAACCTTTGGTAACCCCTAGTTTCTGTCTCTAAGAATTTGTCTATTCTAGATATTTCATATAATATTTGTCCTTTGTGTCTGGTTTAATTCATTAGTATAATGTCTTCAAGGTTTATCTACGTTGCATCATGCAGCATCTATGTTCACTCGTTCTGGGGGCAGAATAACATTTCGTTGTTTGTACATAACACGTTTTGCTTATTCATTCATTTATCCATGGATGCTTGTTTCCACCTTTTGGCTATCGTGAATCACGCTGCAATGAACATTGTCATACCTATTTCTGTTTTAGTCACTGTTTTTTATTCCTTTGGATGTATACTTAGGAGTGGAATTGCTGGTCATGTATTAATTCAGTGTTTAAGTTTCTGACAAACTGCCGAACTGTTTTTCACAGCAGTGGAAGCTTTCATGAATGCATCCCCACCAGCAATGCGCAAGGCCTCCAAGTTCTCCACATTCTCCCCAACGTGGTCCGTCAGTCTCGGATAGCTTGCTAGTTTTCTGAAACAACATGATGCTCAAAATCGTCTTGTACATTTATTGCTCTAAGCTTGGAATCAACCATTTCTCCAAGGAACTTTGGTTTCCTTGAGTTGGGAATAGTGTTTAGAGGCACAGACTGGGTTCTAGGGGTGCTCATAGATGCTAGGTTGTTTCTGCTTCTGGGCGATTTCAATGAACGGAGATATTAACCCTGCAGGGGCTCTTTTAATCGCCAGCTCTTCCAGCTGGAAAAGGGGTCTTTAAGTAAGAATGGCCTAAGAGTTAAGAAAGAATCCAGGGCACTGCCAGTACAATGTAGCCTCAAGGTAAAGATCAAATTAAGGTTGTGGCTATCAAATCTCGTTAAGACTTCAGAAATATTCATGGTGATATCTCATAGATGTTTTGAGCTAAACAAAAAATAAAGCTTCCAAGGCTCTTATGGGCATTTTGCCAAAGCACCCCAACTTCAGCACTCAGAGTGGAAAGAGTCCCATCTCAAAGAGATTTGTAGATGTGGCTTTTGCATAATGAAGTGAAACCCTGATGAGATTCATAAAAAACTCATAAAGTTTTTAAAATAATACTACTAATAAAAGCACCATGAGTTTAAACTAAAATGCACAGAAAGAGTACATAAAACTTCTATGGACATAAAGAAGACTTAGAAAGCTACTCATCTGAAAAACCAGACTGTTTCCTAAAGAAAAATAAGGATATTTTGGAGCCAAAAACTGCGGAGAAGCAATCTCAAGGAGCAGAACTGGGCCTTTGTTATGGAGTGGTCCGTGCTCCCCAGAGCAGGGGCTACTGCGGACGTATGCCCCACTGGATTTTAGAATTGCTGCAGACTTTCCATCTCCTTCCTTTTCAATAGGAGTGTCTGTTGCAGTTGTTCTACCACCATCTCATTATTTGATGTTGGGCGTGTGTGAAAAGGTAACTTTTCTCCAGATTGAGAAGAGATGCCCTCGAGAAGCTTCATCTACATGTGGACTTGGTGCAGATCATAAGATGCTAGATTTGAACGTGATGCCATCATTGGATAGGATTTTGGTAACACTGGAAGGGAATTTCACATAGTTTTCACATGAGAGGTGCGCGAATTGTTGTGACCATAGGATTGAGGGTGACAGATAATATCTAAAGACGTCCCCCATCAATTCTTCCTGTGCTATACACACATGCTATTCCACATGCAAAGCAGTAGAATCTGGGATGGATTTGTGACTTGCTTTAAAAATAGAATTCATCAGAAATTACATTTCAGATCTATATGTATATATATATATATATATATATATATATATATATATATATAATTTAACATTACTGTATTTCCTTACAAGAGAAATGTTTTGACAAATTTTACAGGTGTCAATCAACCCTTGTTCAAATTGGGCACATATAAAATCTAGCATCATGGGAGTTTTATTTGGAAGTGAATTTTTAACTATCAATGCAAATGCCAAGATACTACACAAAACATCCATGGGAATTTTTTCATCTTTTTTTTTTAATTGTACACAAACATTTCCTACATAATCCAACATACAACAGAGAAATGGTATGTCTTTTTCTTTCAATTTGCATATGATGGATAAAACAAGAATATATATTTATTTTACAAAATTTAACTAATGGACACTAGCGAGTTGACAGTTTAAGTGCATAGGTGAGAAATTATCTAACAAAAATAATCAGAATTTATTCAGTGGTCACTTCCATAACCAAGTGTTATTCTGATAAATAAAACTTGTTGCCAATCAGGCTTCTGGTATATACTGATACCAGTACTCAATTTGTAGCACTTCTCCCATGTTGGTTCTTTATAACTACTAACATAGAAAACTGTTGAAAGTAGGGGCCAGCATTTGCGAAAACAAACAAAAATCCCAGCTTATTATCTCTTCTTGCACATAGGCAAAGTATCTTGGCAAACTCAGTTCTGGTGATCTCTTGATGATTTAAAAGTCTATTGCTGGGAAGAAATTCCATCATACATGTTCATCCTTATGTTCTAGATCTTATGAGTTCATATCTTAAGAGGACTTGCAGCTTCTACTTCTATGCTCTTGGAAGTGAGAGGCATCATGTATTAAAAACCCAACTACCCTGAGACCACCATTCTGTGAGAAGACCAAGGATAGCAACTTGGAAAGACCCCATGAAATGAGAGAAAAATGATCAGTCAGCTCCCAGCTCTTCTGGAAGACTGTACTAGGGAAAGCACTGCAATTTTGAGCACCAAACCTGTGAGTCAAGAAGCCATCTTGGATATCTGAGTCTCAGCAGAGATCACATGGAAAAGAAGCACCATCCAGTTGGGCCCAGCCAGATAGCAGAATGAGAGAAAAAGTAAATTGTTATTCTTTAGAACTCCTGTTTGTGGCATCCTATTATGCAGCAATAGATAACTGAAACACTAATTAAAAGAACTTGTCATTTCTTATATTTCTTTTTTATTTCTACCATGCCTACCTGGTTCTTTTTGATAGATTCCATTCCTCCTTGAAATTCCCCATGCATTCATGTATGCTGTTCGCCTTTCGCACTGGATGCTTTAATGTATTTATCATAGTCATTTTAAGGTTTTTTGTCAGATAACATCAACATTTTGGACATCTGAGGGTCTGTTTCTATTGACTATTTTTCTCTTGATTACAAGTCACATGCTCTTTCTTCTTCACATTTCCCATTTTACTATACCAGACATTGTAGTAAAAAAAGAAAGAGAAGGAGAGACTTAAAAGTAAATATTTATTCCTAGAAAACAGTGCATGCTTTTTCTGTCAGGCCACACAAGGTGCTATTTCCATGTCATCTGTATTGAACTGAGCCTTGTTGCAGCTTTAATTAGATGCAGTTTACTATTGGATTTGAATGTTTTGAGGATGGGATTAGGATGTTCCTTTTATCATACTCTGAGATCTGGGCACCGGGGAGACTCTGGATATCCTTTACTTCTTTGCATCCCAGTCACCAACTTCCCAAAATGTGAGAGATTTCTGCACTATTGCCTGACTGACTACCAGGCTTTGGATCATTGAGGAGTTACCTTTTCTCTCTAGCCCCACTTGCAATTTTCCGTACCTCAGGATATTTCTCTTCAACCTGGTGTCCTGTCTCCAGTTTTTGAAAAGATGCAGCAATGGATTCTGTAAAGACCTGAGGTGTTGAGGTGGGATTTTGCTCTACTTTACCGCTCTTTCCTCTGCCTTCAGGGAGCATCTTCAGTGCATTTGGTGAAAAGCCAGTGTGCTCAGAAGAGATTTCTACTTTTTTGGGGGGGTGGACAGAGTCTGGCTCTGTCATCCAGGCTAGAGTACAGTGACATCATCATAGCTCACAGCAACCTCAAACTCCTGGGCTCAAGTGATCCTCCTGCCTCAGCCTCCCGAGTAGCTGGGACTACAGGCATGCACCACCATGCCCGGCTAATTTTTTCTGTTTTTAGTAGAGATGGGGTCTCTCTCTTGCTCAGACTGGTCTCCAAGTCCTGAATTCAAGCAATCCTCCTGTCTCGGCCTCCCGGGGGACTAGGATTACAGGTGTGGGCCACCTCACCTGGCCAGATTTCTATAAATCCTGTCCTGATGCCAGCCTTCAGAGGGCATCGCCTTGCACTCAGGGAAGGCCTTATGCATGCAGTTAGAGGATGTGATATTTCCAGCTCACCCGCTCTCCCCTAGGCTTCATCAAGCTGCTATATTGCACTTGGAAAAGGTCCCTGCCTTTCACTTAGGGAAAACACTATGCTTCTCAAGGGAATTTCTCTTAGCGAGGACAGCCTTTGGCATCCTTTCCCTGTGTGCATAGTAAAGACCCAAGGTGGAGCCAGCAAGTGGTACTGATGTGTTCTCTAACTAAGGCTGCCATCACACCAGCCCTACGTGATCATTAAAATTCGTGGGAAGTTCGCTCAGTTGCTCCTCCACCCTGTTTGTGGTGAATTCCTCCCTTCCCTACTGTAGCTCCAGGGATGAACACAGCCGAGTGCCCCGTTTTTCCTTGAATATAACTCATTTAGGTTCCTTTGCATCTTCAGCTCTCTGGTGGGTTTTCAAATTATGATTTTTATCTCTTGCCCAGTTTGTTCTTGTTGCTAAGGTGGTAAATTAAAAGAGAAGCTATGTCAGGAAGGGATATTTTCAGCTGGCTCTTGTCTTAGCAAGTTTCAGTTATATGAGCCTTAGTTTCTCACTCTACAAAACAGCTGCCTCCTACTATTCAAAAGAGTGTGGCAATTAAATAGTAAACAGTGTGAAATAGTTCAAAATGGGGAAGAAGTTCAAATGCCTGTTTGAACCTGGAGGCAACCCAACTAACTGTCTGCTTCCCCCCTTCCTCTGTACTCTCTGGCTGTGATTTTCTTTCAGGCAGTTTCTCAGACATGCCATGCTCTCTGGCCTTTGAACATGCTGTTCCCTTGCCAGGAACACTTGCTGCTTCTTCCCTCCCATTGCCTTGCTAACTTTTATGTATGATTCTTCCAGGAAACCTTCCCCGACCCCCGCCCCTCCAGTTAAGTGCTTCCCCATCATAGCACTTACCATTCAGTATTATAATTGTGTATTTATATGTGTATATTCCCCACTGGACTGTAAGTTCTCTGAAAGCAGAACTATGCATGTCTTGTGAGTTGCTGCCTCACAACATATAATAGAATATATACAGTGGCACATGAGCTTCTTTTTTCATAAATGAGCGACTAAATGAAGGAATCACTTTAAATAGTGTTGTTTCTTCATTTAGAAAATACTTATACACCTATTAGATACATAGCATGATGCTAAATGTCTTAAAACCACAGTGCATCTCTATCTATAACCTACAGCTCCCATTCTCAAGGAACTTACATCTAGCCAGAAAGAAGAAACATGTAAGAAAAGCTAAACAGCACTTTAAACATTCAATAAAAATAATACGGTCATATAAAAGAAAATAATTTCAATCAAGAAAAATAGGATGAACTAACTAACAGTATCCATGTTGCTCATGGGGCAAAAGACATAAGATCTGAGAATAAGCCTTTAGGTTTGGCAGCTGGGCGGTTAACAGTGAACTTTGAGAGAGGAACTCCGGAATTTGGTGACAACAGAAGCCAGATTGCAGACATTTGCAGTGAAATGGTGGTGAGGAAGCCGAGTCTGTGGGGCCCGGTCCGTGGGTGGAGCCCACACATTAAAGCAGCTTGGCTTGAAATGGGAGAGAACAGAGGACCATTCTTTGGAAGGCAATAGATCAAGCTGGTTTAGCAGCACATGGGAAGGATCCCGCAGAGAGGGAGACAGATTGACAATGCCCAGGAAAAGCAGAACACCTAATAGGACATCATTCTCAAAGAGGACATAGGGACCAACACTTCCTATTGGGGCCAAGAGTGCATCTCAGGAAAAGGAACCACCCCCTCCTCCTCTAAGACAGGAGGAGAACGGAGGCAGAGACTTACTGCGAGGGCACAGTTAGTAAACAAACAACCTGCAAGCTGGCTTCCACAGCGTCAGAAAAGCACAGAGCAAGACCATTGTCTGAGAGGTCAAGAGAACTGCCAGGGTGGGAGACTTAAGGAGAGTAGAGAAGGTTTAGAAGAACAAAAGCATGGCCGTGTCCTCTCCTGGAACACGGTCTGTGTCAGATGATTCCGTGTCCCGGGCAGATGCGTGGGACCCCTGACATAAAACCTCCCGCTGCAATGTGGCTGGTTTCCTGAAGCCAAAGACATGAGCAAGGGCGTCCTACGGAAGGAAGGGAAATGCGCTGCAGGGGAATGCTGAGTCAGACCTCAGGGCGTGTGAGAGAAACGCTGAGCACCTGATTGAAAGGCAACAGCCAGGCCAAGTAGTGAGCCTGGGACAGGAGCTGGGGACAAACACAGAAGCAGAGACAGGTATCGGGTCTCACCTGGGGCAGTTCGGTGGTCCTTGTGCAACATCCAGGACCCCTTGGTTATTCTTACAGAGGTGTCCACAGCTGCAGCCAATCCTTTCCTAGAGCATTTTAAAGGTATGGTTGGTGTTTGGCATCAGCAGGTAAGCAGGTGGCATCTGAGAGTTACATCACAGCCACGGGGCTCAGAGTCAGTGTCCGGACTCTAACACAAGAGAAGCTTCCCATCCTGGACAGGTATCACCACAGCAGGACTGGCGCAAAGGGAGAGAGTTGAAGCCTCAAACCAGAGCCAAGTTTCAGCCTGAGGACGAGTTCTTAAAGAAAAGTAGAACAGGCCACCTACTAGAATTGGGGACAGGGCGGTGATTGGGACTTAAGAATATGACAAATCTTGGGCCCCTGTTCTAATTAGTCACAGAGGTCATACTACATTAATCACTCCTGCATCATTAGCATGAATTCTGGAAACTCCAAAAGGACTGAACCAGCAGAGACAAGTCCAGGCCCAGGATGTGGTCTAGACGGGTTTGGACGAGGAATTCCAGGTCAGTTGGTTGGCCAAAGCAAAGCCACGGAAGACTCTTGAACTGGGCCTAGAACCACAAACGAGGGGGAATGAAAATAATCACAACAACATACAGAAGTGAAGACTGCTGGTGAGAAGCAGGTTGATACCAAGGCATTCCTGAAAAGAGAAGCGTAGGCTATGGCAGTAAGAGGAAGAACATCAGCAAATTTTAAAAATTGAAAGAAAGAGAGGGCGTGGAAAGGGAGATAAAGGCTTTGATGTGGCCAAGGATCCAGAACATAGGATCCTTATAAACTATAGGCATAGGTTTATAAATATGCCTCAGGGGGCGAGCCAGGAGAGGGGTCCTCAGGCAGAGCTAGGACAGCACACGCTAAGGTGGGATCACTGTGATTGTCCCCAGGAAGATGGGATCACTGTGATCGTCCCCAGGCAAGTGGGATCACTGTAACTGCCCCCAGGCAGGTGGGATCACTGTGACCGCCCCCAGGCATTCTCTGCCCACCCTTCTTAAGGCCTGCGCCCAGGCTGGGACGCCAGGAAGGCCTCCACAGGGGGTGTGGTGCGGAAGTGAAAGGACACAAGGATTCAGCACCAGGAAAGACCGTGGGGTGTGTCAATGGCCCAGGGCCATATTCTGAGGGACTTTCCACTCTTGGGAATTGGGGAGCGGGAACTTGCACAGACTGACCGGGGTTATCCAGAGGCAACAGCTGAAATGGGCAGTGCGTAATTATAAATGTTCTGCTATCAAGCATTCCTCCTCTTTCCTGGTGAGGAAATATCCTTCCAGCCATGTGTGTGTGGTCTTGGATCTGGGTGAGGCAGACACAGAAGTGGAGATAGTATCAGGACTAAGCCTGGGCAGTTCAGTGGTCACTGCACAACATCCGAGATTCACGGAGACGTTTCAGCGTCTGCCTTCCGTTACCATTTTCCCTTACAGAAGCTGGAGGGAGCCAGACCCCAGCTCCTCCCGTACCTTGCCATCCTCAGAAACCGGCATCCTCAGAAACCCTGAGCTCAGCCAACCAGCCTGCAGGGCTCTGAATACTGAACATAAGACAAGGAGGTGGGGATTGGTGGAGGCTGGAACGGGGATAACAGAGCCCTGGTTCATTCCTATTTTCTAAGCCTGGTCCTGATGTTCTCATTAATTTTCTGAACCCTTCGTATCCTTCTGATATATGTCCTTTCTGCTTACAACTGTCAGAGACAGTTTCTAGTGCTTGCCGTCAAAGTCTCTGACGGATGCACACGGTATGACAGACAGTCAGAGGATGAGAACAAACTTAGGCTGTCAGCAAGGGCAATGTGGATGCAACTGACCTCGAAACAGAGATCACACCAAAAGTCAAGAACATAGAGAACAATGTTATCAGTAGGGGTGAAAATGGGCGGTCAAAAGGTAAAACAATTTAAAAAGTTGTGGGCCTCGATAGGTATCAAAGAGAAGGAAACCACACGTAAGTTGGTAGTGGTTGGGGAAAGGAGAAGGAGCTTCTAGCCGCACAGTAAAAAAGAGACCATTGCACAATCACCATGAAACATGAGAAATGGTAAAGAATATAAGCTTTGCAGTAAAATTATCTCTATTCAAATCCCAACCCTTACACACTATATAAATTCTCTGTGCACGAGTTCCCTTATTTGCAGAATGATGTAATAATTTATATATGGAAAACAATTAAAATAGTGCAGAAAGACTAATACATACTAAAAAGAAAGTTCTTTTTATATAAAATGTCCATGTTCTGTGGAAGTATAAAGCCGTTTACCTAACTTGGTCTTGGAATAGGGGCAAAAGTTATTGGAAGAAAGCGATATTTAAGCTGAGACCTGCAAGATGAATAACAACAATAATAATAATAATTACTCACATTTAGTGAGCTCCTTTCATGTGCCAGGAATATTATCTCCTTTATTCCTCACAAAAAGCCCTATGAGGTAGGCACCAATATGACGCCCATTTCATAGATGAACAAAACTGATCCTCAGAAAAGTTAAGTATCTGGACCAAAATCACTCTGCTAACTAGGCAGTGGGATAAAAGAGGGGTGGGAGAGAGGCAGATGTCTTATTTCAAGCATATTGAGACCCCTGAAAGCAAACTTCCTACCTGGAGTTACATGAATCTCTCACCGCCCAGATCCAGCCTTCCTGGAGATTATTTTTCTACCTACATATATCCTCGGTTTCATAACACAAGGTGTTCAGGGGACACAGTTCCTTAGACGAAATTTTGTTTTCCACTCCACTTTTCAAGAGCTTGTATTTTTCATAATCGAAGAGTAACTGCAGTAGTTATTGATCATGATAAAATTAACATATTTTTCTCCTTTAGATTCGTATCGGCACACCTCTCAAAGCCGGCTCTCAAAGAATCTGCTCACCTCACTCCAGCCTCTGATGGGAGTGAGGAAGACACATGGTACATGCCCTCCCTGCTGTTCACCGAGAGGCCACATTTGTCCTGCACACTAATCAAAGAAATGTGCTACCGTCTTGCCCAACTGGAGCCCTGACTTCATTACTGAAATGCGGTGTCTGCAGAGGTGAGCGACGGGAGCTGTTCGACATATGCCTGGCAACGCTGAACCGCCCCGTTGGTCCAGCGAGTGAGGGACGCTCCAGCCCTGGGAAGCTGAAGGGGAAATTGTAAGTAAGCCTAAAGTGATTACCCACTCGGCACCCGTCCAGGCCATGTTCAATGCAGCTGAGAGCGTCTGTCCTTGATGCCAACCTTCCCCAGCTTAGGGAGGTCGGAGAACTTGGAATATTTTCACCACTCTGTGCTGCAGAGACCTGATCTGCTTTGAAGATCTGTCTGAAATTCACTGAGGTAGCCGAGGGGAGGGATTACCACCTTCCCAGCCAAAGAACATCCCGTCTCATGAGAGCTAATATCATTTCAAATGCTCTTTGGTTCATGTTAAATATTGCTGCTTTCTCTCTTCCTGCGTGGAGTGGCGCGCAGGGTGCCTTCCGTAGATATTATCCGATTTGAACAGCACACCAACCATGTGAGGGAAACAGCATATGTGTGATTAAATACTATCGCCATTTCACAGACCATGAAACCTGGTGTCAGAGAGGATGATGGATTGTATGGGGACAGAGTCGCGGCCTTGTGACTCCTGTCATCTGGATGCTTGGTGTCCCTTCATCCCCCTGCACCTCACCTCTAATCCCATGATTCCCAACCAGTTCTTATTTGGGGGCATCCCAGTTCTCTTCTGATTGCCTTGAACGTCTTTAAAAAATTATTTTTAAAAATTATTTTCCAAGTAAAATTCACAGGAAGTAATGTTTTTAAAGACATACATTTAGGCTTCCGGATTCTGTGAAGATGATAACCTAGCATCTCTGATCCTTTCCTAAAATTTAATCCCAGAGAGTATAAAGCAGAAGGTAAATATGGATTTTTGAAGCTAAAGCACAGCATATGAATCACTTGGAGAGATTGAAAAATGTCTTGAACTGGTAGGTGGGGGGTGTATTGCATCCTGAGACAAAAAGGCTATGAGAGGTAGCAGAGAGAAGGCAGATTGAAGGGAAGCTTTTCACTGCTGCTCTGGGCTTTCCCCTCATTGTTTTGAGGCAACTATCAGCAGCTTCTTCCTTGCAGAAGTCCTTTTACAGACCACATCACTGGTGTTGGCAAAGTAACACAGAGGCAGTGCAGATGCATGCTGGGGTGAGGAGCTGCTGAAATCAGGTACACCTGACCAGGCATTCTTGGAAGGATACCAGTAGAATATATGGTAACACTGTGTGCATTGGGAAAGGCATCCGTGCTCCTCCAGATGGGTGGAGCTTCATACCAAGGTGCTAAGCTTCACAGAGGAGGTGGATGGCAGGGCCCACTTCCACCTCCCCATGAGTAGAGACCACCTGCACAGCCATGAGTGGTGGGCCTGGCTCTTCAGCATCCTGACCCCCACTCACTCCTCCTCCAAACTACCTCTCCTGGGGGATTGTAATCTGTGCAGACTGACTCATCCTAAGGCTGCTTCTCCCCAGTAATTTAATTGAAAGAAGAAATACTGACCAGAGGAATTGCCCAGGGGAGAGGCAGTAAGAGGGAATGGTATTTTTATGTATTTTTATGATGCTGATGGCTCCATGCCCTGGGTTTCAATGCCTCTCAATTTTTAATCTCTAAATAGATAGAGACTAGAGTCTGATATTTTTCCTTCCTCAACAAACACTACCAGAGTAGCTGATATCCACAGAAAAGCATAAGATTACAAGCCCAAATAAAACTAGAGCCTAGCAAAGAAAGAAACGGAATATCACACACTATTTGAAGCAGAACCATTTGAACAAATGAAAAAAGAATATAACATTAGTATGATAACCATGTTTAAGGAGATGTAGGAAGATATTAGTAAAGCAAAAATAAATTACAAAAAAATCAAGTAAAATATTAGATGGAAAAAATTTATAGTCGAAAGGAAGAACACAACACGTGGGATAAATAACAGAATGGAATAGAGCTAAAGGAAGACTTAGTGAATTGGATGATCAGAAAAAGAAACTCTTCCTAAAAGCAGAAGGAAACATTAAGGAGACAGAAAATATAATTATAGGAAAATTTAAAAGCTAAGAGGTCTGGAGGATAAAAGTTAGAAGCGCTAGTATCCAGATAATAGGATTCTAGAAGGAATGGGATGGGGAAATGGAAAGGAGAAAATATTCAAAGAAATAATGAACACGAATTTTCCGGAATAATGAATGATAGACTCTTTCAGAACGAAAAGGCTCATAAAAAAACAAATAGGAGAGATAAGAAAAAAAATCCACACCTATTCAGATTATAACAAAATTGTAAATTATTAAAGCAAAGAAAAAATACTGAAAGCTTCCAGAACAAGAGGGGGAAATGGTCTCCTGTGGAGTAACAAGGGTTAAGGCTGACACTAGAACATTCCAGAACACTGAAAGCTAGATGATGATGGAAATTTTTTAAAAAAGAAGATAATGAATATAATTTGCAAGTATTGAAGAAAAAAATAATTTCAGGTCTAGAATTTTATTGTCATTCCAATATGAGAACATAATAAAAACAGTTTTACCTATACAAGGCTTCGAGAGATTTGACATGCAAAAATCCACACTAAAAACATTCTCGCAGGGTTCATTCAAATAAGAAAAAGAAAAAAGCAGAGATGCTGAAAGAGGTAGGCAAAGTAAAAAAGATATAGCTCAGTAAAGTTTATTGTTCATTTTTCAAGCTGGTTCTTTGAACAGATTAGTGAGAGAAAGAGACCTCTGGCAAAAATGGTTAAAGAAAAAACAGGAAATACACAAATAAATAAAATACAGAGAAAACCCAGCAAACTATGAATACAGAGATTCAAAGAGAATACTGCGAATGACTACATATTAATAATTTTGAGACTGAGAAGAACTAGAAGAAATAGAAGGTGTAAAATGCCAAAATGTAAAGAAATAATGGACATACAGGCCAATAAATATATTTTAAAAAGTAAAACCTGGGAAAGACCTCCCCTCCTAAAAAATTTATAATTCCCATGTTCAGATTATTTTAGAGATGAATTCTACCAAGTTCCAAGGATGAGCTATTTCCTAAACTATGTACGTTTTTCAAGAGACTATAAAGTGAAAACCACCAAACTAATTTTATGAGGCAACAATAATCAATATTTTCTTCAAAACCAAATAAAAATAATATAAAAAATTAAAATTACAGGCCCACATCATGTTAAATGCAGATGAAAAAAATCTATATAAAATTTTAGCTAAGTGATTAAATATGAATGCATCATAATTACATAGCAATTAGGTGATTTTTAAAGATCGTGTCTTTGAGAGATACATAATGAAGCATGTGTTGATGAAATGATAAAATGTCTGGGATTTGCTTCAGATGATCCAGTCTGGGAAACGTGAAGAAGTGGCTGTAGATGAAATGAGATGGGCCGTGAGCTGAGAACTGTTGAAGTTAGGTGGTGGGTACGTAGTCACGCTATTCTCTGCACTTTTTATTTACTTTTAATTTTGCATAAGAACAAATAAAGAAAATGATTATGCATAGGTTATTCCAGTATTTAAACGGTAGTTTTTAAAATCAGAGAAATCTATAAATAATATTTACAACAGTAATAGACTTAAAGATAAAAATATAATTTTTTCAATTGATACAGAAACAGTACTTGGCAAGGTTCAGCCCCTAATTTATGGTGGTATTTTAAAAAAAAATTCTTATCAAATCAGGAATATAGTCAATTTCCTTAACTTTTTAAAGGTAATATAACAAAAACCTATAGCAACGTTATATTTAGTGCAGAATTTTAGGTGCTATCCCTATAAAATTGGGAGAAAGAAAGGCAATCGATGTTAGCACTACCAGTATGTAACATAGTATTAGAGGTCTTGGCCAACATTATAAGGAAAGAAAAGAAGAAATAAGAGAAATAAGGTTTTCCAAGAAAGAAATAAAACTGTCATTATTTGCAGACAGATGAAAAAGAGAATTCAGCAAGTTTGGAGGAAAAAGATCAATGTATAAAAATCAATAGGATTTTAATATCATAAACATGTCAGTTCTCCCCTAAATTAATCCATAAATTCAATGCAATTTTATTCAAAATACCAGCTGGAATTTAGAGGAACTCAACACATTCATTTGAAATTTCACATGGAAAAGTAAACATCCACAAATATTTAAGTCGACTTTGAGAAGTTCAAAGGATAGAAGCAGAGAGTTCCTCTATCAGATATTAAAAACAGTAGTGAAGCCACAGTAGTAAAAACAAGGTGGTATTGGCACAAGAACAAAATATGGACAGTGGAAGAGCATCATCCCATCGAAAACAATGGCAGTTCAGAAAGGGAGCCAAGTACGTATGAGGACTTAATGTAGGATAAAGACAGCACCACAAACCAAAGTAGAAGGAATGGTTATTTAGCAAGCAGGACTGAGGAAACTAGCTCATTACACGGAGAATAATAAAACTGGGTATCTACTTCATACCTTATACAAAGCTGGAAAGTGGATGGATTAAAGACCTAAACGTGAAAGATATTTTTTATAGTCAAGCAGAAAAAACCACAGGAGAATAACTATGCAGCCACAGTGTGAAGACTTCTTAAACAAAACTTCCACAGCATAAGTCAAAAGACAAAAAAAAAAAAAAAGAAAGGTTTACATCAAACTAAATTTTTTTCCACTTCACAAAGGATATCACGAAGTTAATGAATAGGTTAACAGAATAGGATAATATATTTACAATGTCTCAAACAAAAAAAAAATTCCGTCTGGCATATATGAGCTCCTACAAGTCAACATTAAAAAATAATTACAGAAATATCGATTGACAAATGGGCAAAGAATAGAAACATACAATTCACAGAACAGGCAACCTAAATGTCTATGAAGTATATGAAGAAATGTTCAAAATTAGTAGCAATCACAGGATTGCAAAGTAAAGCAACCATGAGATGTCACTTTATACCAATTAAAGTGGCAAGATTTAGAAGGCTGGCTAATGTCAGGTGTTAGTGGAGGTGTGGAATTACTAGAACCCTTGAGCACTGGGCAGGGATATTTGCTCAGGCATGGCGCGAGGTGGTCAGCCCTTGGAGATCACCCCAGTGCCCATCGGTGGGAGTGGACAGGCAGACTGTGGCAAACACTATCAGTCTGATATTTATTACAGAGCTGATATCGTTAACATCACATTCTTCCCCTAAATGAATAAGTTGGAAGCAACAGTCTATACGTACATATAATAACACAGATGGATCTGAAAACACAATGCTGACAATGTATAATATGACTTATTTAAGTTGAAAATACACGTATACAAAACAACAATTTACATTTTAAGATAACACATTCACACGAGAAGATGCACATTAGACTTTGGAATGGTTGCCCATAGGGACAGGGAAGGAAGTGGGGTAAGGGAATGAATGAATGGATGAATGAATGAGTAGCCAACTTCGTATGGACCAATAAGAATGTATCGTGAACTGAGGGCATAATTAGCTCAGCATTCATCTTATTTATTTATTCATCACAAATAAGTAACCGAGAACTGCGTGTGTGTGTCACGCGGCCTTCCGGAGGGAGAAGCGGTGAGGAGCTGAGGCAGGCAGCTCGGCACAGACGGCAAAATCAGCTG
Source organism: Indri indri (assembly GCA_004363605.1). NCBI lineage: Eukaryota > Metazoa > Chordata > Mammalia > Primates > Indriidae > Indri > Indri indri. The sequence goes on from RJWJ010000079.1 coordinate 40,182, forward strand.
TGGATTGCAAATAACCAAAGGTTGAAAACTCTTGCTTTGGTTCGTGGTTCACACATTTGTTGGGTCCCTGGACTACTGTCTTCATCACTGCTGCTTATTCTGTCTCCTCTGAACCCTTCCTGAGAGGCTGGGAAGATAACCACAGCTTTTCATGAGAGGCTGATGAAGACCAACCCGAGCAAATAATACTTCATACAGGGAACGACATTATCAACACCCTGCATGGCCCCAAAACATCTTTCACATTAACTTTAAATTACAAAATAAAGCTTTGGAATCCTAAAGTCTAAAGGAAATAAAAAAGGTAGAAACCTTAATTAATGGTCAATGACACCAATGACTTCTGCAATATCGAAAGAGTTTTATCCTTAGGTTTGAAGCCCAACTTCTCCAGGACTATTGCTTCTCTTTCTCCTTCTCTCCTGCTTTGCCCTGACTCATTCAGAAAATGAAGCAGGAAGCGAAAATTGTATAACTGGTTTTTGCCTATAGAGACTCACGTATTGCCAGAGTTTCATAGCACCTTGAAGAGGTATTGTCATCACTGCTATGAGGGCTGAGATCCTGGCATTGACTTTTTCCTCCAGGGGTCTCCTCCCCTTAAGGAAGCCTTTCCACCACTGCTGAGCCCTCCTAGATCCACTCTTCACCATGGCCCATACTGCTCTGTGCTCCACAAGTCTGACCTGTGTCCCCTTGTCCTCTGGTCCAGTTGAGTTTGGCCAATTAATAGCCCTGGTAGGGGAAGGGAGGGAGGAGGAGTTTCCCACGTGCCCTTCCTGAAGGGTAGCTGTGGGCTGGCTGTGTTTCCGGAGATCTCAACTACAGACAAGTGGAACTTTCCAGAAACATGTCCCAGGGTTCCAGGAACCACTTGGTCTCCCTACTGCTCCAGTGCCTGGGGGTGGTATTGGAGCCCCACCATTGCCAGCTCCAGGGCCCTGCACTGTCATGTATGATTCTCCCACACCCATACTTTTGAAAATAATACCTTTAATAAAAATCTCCTCAAGTTATCCTAATCTGAATTTGCCATCTGTTTCCTGCTGCAACCTTGCTGATACACCCTGTGTGCTCCATATTTGGCAGAGTAGTTAAAAAACAAGTTCATTTTTCTTTGATGACCCTTTTAGGCCCTCCATAAACATTCGGAGTTTCAAATTTTGATGTTGATTGGAAGCCAGGAGCCAAAGTTATAAACAAAGCTGTTTTAGGGCTCTGGTCTGGGATCACCCAAAATATGCCAGGAGTATCTTTGAGAATGACTAATGAAAGTGTTCCTCAGTTTGTTCCCAGAGGTGTCACCATCCCCCATGGGGACATTTTACCTGAGACTACCCTCTGTGCTTTTATAGATTTCATTACAATTGTAACAGGTTTATGTTTCACTGTTAAGAGTTGAATAAAACTTTACCCATAAAAAGTAAATCATTGCAAATCCCTAGACAAATGGAATGGTCTTAGCTTCATAATATTAATTTATAGGGCATGTGTGGTATAACTTTCATCTGCAGAGCATCTCAGATTAAAATGACTTACAGGGTTAAGGAATGGTCGGGGCAGGCTGAGAAAGAGCCGGTCTGGAAGACAAATGCACCAAATGGATATCAATAAGCTAAACACAGGGATCACTTCCCCACACTCCTGGGCGCCAGACAGCTCAGAGGTGAAATACCAGGCTGTTAACTGCTGCAGCAGAGTCTCAATTTAAGAAAGAGAATAAAGAAAAATAGCCTGCCCGCAAATGCCACACAGGGGGATTTTGGAAGGCGCAGTACAATGAACACAATTAGACTCACTCTGGAGAGCCGTGGAGTTTCATCTCACGCCCTTAGCCTTGTCTCCCTGACTATGCCGTTCCCCAAAGATGCCGGTGTTGCTTTTTAATATACTGTCTTCCCACTGTATGCGCAACCCGCAGACAGCTGGGAGGCGATGTTCAAGGGCAGCTTCCCGGCATTCATTGGATAAATGCGTCCCACTATGTTCCTACTATGTTCCTGGCACTCAGAAAGGAAAAGTGAGCAAAACGGTCCCTGCTCTCATGAAGCTTACCTTCCAGGTGTCTATGTCATGGGTGGGGTGAGGAAATAATAAACAAATGCATGAGATGTCAGGTAGTAAAAAAAAAAATAGTTAAGGGGAAAAAAATGAGCCAACTGAGAGGAATGGAGGGAGCTGCTTTAGGAAGACTGAACAGAGAAGCCGGGAAAGCCAGACAAGCCTGTGGTCCTCTCTACCACAGAACACGTGCACGGTTCTAAATTCGGGGGTATACAGTGGGTATACCTAGTATACAGTAGATGCTAAGTGAATGACCACAAATAGACCAGGCTTCAACCTCTCCCATGGTGTCCTGGAGAAATCAAAGTGTCGCCAGCACCAGCCCCCACGAACCTGAAGGTTATATACTCGTTTTGATCATGAGATGCAATGAGAGATAAAGCTCTATAGCAAGCGGTCAAGAGGACGGTAAGTGACAGGTACCAGGTGAGTCCCACAGGCTATTAACGTGTCACCAAGAAAATAAGGATAAGAGTGTTTATCTGCAAGCCCTAGCCTCCATGGAAATCGTAGGTCTCTTTTCGGTTTGGCTTTTAGTGTAATTAAACAGCAAGACCTCCCTTAGTGGTCCAAGGAAGCTCTCCTTGGCTTCACTTCATAGATGGTGAAACTGAGGCCCTGAGACACTCAGTAACCGCCCTATGGAAGCTGTGGCTGGCAGAGGTAAGACGTAGGGCCGAGGCAATTGGATGCGTTATTAAAAGGAAAACACACACACACCCTGGTCCACTGTAGGGGACACTGGAAGCAGGGGACTTCTTCCTGAATGGGGTGTATAAAGGAATCACATACACCTAACAATTGTTTCCCTCTCGCCTTAACTACCCTGTAAGGCCCTTCCAAGATTAATGCAGTTTGAGAGACGGTGTGAGAGATGGCATGGTCCCAATGTGAAAAATGGGGATAATAATATAAACAACCCATTTCACTTTTTTCAAAATTATCAGCACATGGGAGGAACACCATGGGAGAAAACACCAGTCCTTGCCAACATGCAGTTATCTTTTCCTTGCTGGGCACACAGAAGATTATAATACTTAGCCACCTGGAAGTCAGCAGAATCACGTAACCAGTTCTGCTAGATGATACGTAAAATGAAGTAACACGTCCCTTCCTGGCTGAGTCCAAAAAGTCTCAATGAGACTCACCAGCTTCCCTCTTTCCCTTTAGTGCAGAGTTCGGAGGCCACGTGTTGAGGTGGGAGGGCCAAATGTCTGAAACAGCCTGATGGATGAGTCACTGCTTACAGGACAGCTTCCCGAATAGCTGCTGGAACCACAGTGGATTTTGCAGGAACAGGAAATAGACTTTGGTTGCCGAGCTGCTGTGTTCTTGGGATCGTTTGTTTCTGCAGCACGGTTTAGTATGATCTGACTCACACGCAGACGACAACGTTAGTGTCCTCTACCTACAGCCAGGCCCAGCTGACCCCTGCCCCTGCAGGACATGCATGCGAGGAGGAAATCAAGCACTGACCTCTTGACCTTCAGAACCTGCAGTGTGAGCTCAGGGGCTGGGCGTGAGGTGCAGGAGAGGGGACATGAGCCGTGCTCTGCTACTGGAATTCGGGAAGCTCAGCTCCTGTCCAGGTCTCGCTGTTAAGTCTGACTGGTCTACTTCTGGGAGGGAGCTTACCCCAATCCATAGCATTCTCCCCTGGACTATCCAGCCCCTGCGCATTCTTTCCCTGGGAGCCACCAAAGCCCAGAACAAATCCCCTCATGTGAAGATCTCACAGTCGCCCTCCCCTGCCTCGGAGTAATAGGAAGTGTCTGTTATCTCTCGTTAGAAAATTAAAGTTCTACTTGGCCAAAGCCAAAAGGTAATACGATTCTGTAATGCTGCAGTTTCATCTGTTTATTACTTACTGTTTGGAGAGAAAACAATAAATAAAATATCTGTGCCTGTAATATCCCCCGTTCCCTCTAGGGACTCATAGAGGTTCCAAATTTCCAAATAACCTCAGGGTGAAGCAGCATTTGCGAACAGTCCGGCAGCTTCTTTACGACGCTCTCATTAACCTTTGCAACCCTCCAATGCCTGTCTCAGCTCGGGTCACTTCTGTTTAATAATGCTGGGACACCACCGCACAGTCGGAAACAACGGAACGGGCGTGTTCTCACACGTATCCAAACAGCGTGTCCACCCTGTGTCATCACAGGCCTGCAAAACATCGAGTGTGGGCCACCAGATAAAGAAGGGGCCTCGTGGACGACAACGTCCGTTGCAGGAAAACCGGTCCCGGCAGCTGCAGGTAGCGGCTGGCTTCAGACCCCGAGGCCTCCACGAGCAGGCCCTCCTCACTGTCTCCAGCAGAAAATGCAGAAGCCAGGAACCGTGCTGGGGAGGAGAACCAAAAGCAGAACTGCATTCTCACGACCTTGTGACCTCCTGATCGGGAGAGTTTCTAGCTGCCCCGGAAAGAGTAAATGGGTTCTGGGGATGCTGGGAAGCCAGGGAGCCACTGCTTGTTACAAGCATCGCCTGCCACCCCCGTCCCCGCTTCTCTCACCCGCTGCTCTGGCTGGGCTCAGCCACCGCGCTTCCCAGGATGAGCCAGAGGGACCCCGGCCTCAGGCGTTGCCCCTTCCCCCAGACGGAGGAAAGTCATTTCCGTCCAGGGTAACGGCCGCCGTCCTGTGCCTCTCTCCTGCATGGTCGTCCCAGTCTCGGGCTCCGGCTCCTTCTGCCTTCTCACTGCTTTCGCAACTCCATCAAAACAGAAGATGATCCTATAATTCTACGTCTTTCACAATTTGACAAAAACACCTTTGTAATAATGCGTTAGTTCCCCCAGGCAATTTTAAGCCTCTTATCTTTAATTGTGGAATTAAGGATTTTTATCTCCCAGGAACGCAATTTCATGCGTCAACTAAGCCATGTGCAGGGCGGAAGGGAGCCTCCCGGGGCTCCTAAAAACCGTGCTGAGTCTTGGTGGGCCCAGAGGCGGTGCCGCCTCAGGCACGTGAGGGACAGGTGAGAGGAGAAGACAGGAGTCAGGAAGAACTGTGAGTGTCCTGTGCTCTGGCTCTTGGCTGTCCTCAGATGAATGGATCAGGGCTGCTCCCTCCCAAGTTCCTTTCTGTGATGGTTATGGGGGAAAGTCCTGGAATCACGGTCTCTTGCACCGCGGCCCTGGCGCTGGGAGCCCTGCACCCTCCCTTGGTCTTCCTGCCCGTCTCTGGCACGACAAGTCCCATCCTCTATCCCTTCCTCGCCCTCACTGACAAGTCTGTGCCTCTTCACCAAATGCACCCCCGTCAACGCAGCTGCCACCTTCTCCCTAGGAGGACGGTCCACTCCCCCAAAGCACAGAGCTCTCTGCCTTGAGGTCATTAGCAAAGGGACGTCTGGGCTGCTAGCGGAGAGAAGGAGCTGGAAGCTTCCTGTTGTTCAATGACACATCAGCTCCGGGGTAGGTGAGCCTCGGCTGTCACAGACGGAGCTCCGGCCAGAGGAGGGCTGGTAGGGATGGCAGGGGTGCGGGAGCCTGAGCGAGGCCGTCCACCACCGTCCCCGCGTGAGCGGGGGGTGCAGGAGCCTGTGTTGAGGGGAAACTGACGTCTTTGACAATAATTATGGTTACCGAGAAACTTTAAAAGTGAGAAAAGAACTGAAACTCTGGCTAACGAAAAGTAATACTGATTACAGGCTTTATGCAAATTATTTCTAATTATCATGCAACACAATAATAATATGTCTATCACTGTAATGTGTCAAATTAACTTTCTCATAAGTTCTCCATAACAATTCTGAACTTTCTTCACGCACAAGTTGTGCAAGTAAAAAGACTATCGATTAACAAGACTGCGTTGTGCTTTCAAACCCTTTGCCTGTATTTCTACATGGTTATCTTTTTCTTTAATGATTTCCGAATGGCCTTTATGCATTGAGGAGGAAATCCTTTTATATATTGCACGTGCTGCAAATATTTCTTCCAGTTTGGGATGCGTCTTTGATTTTGATGGTGTATCAGGCTACAGAGAAACCGGTCTAAGTCCTTATTAATAATTATAGTCTATGTGCTCACTTTCCACGCAACGTACTTGCCTGCTCACATTGCTTTAAAAAAAAAAAAATAGAAAAAATGCCCATTATATCTATTTGCTGAAGCCTGGAATTCCTTTGAATAGGAAATAATCTTTCATCCCACAATTAGAGAGAAAAGGTTTAAATGCATAGAGCCACAGAGATAACACATTAGTGTGTTGCAGGTCAATGTGAATGACAGTGGCGTCTTTCCCATGTTTATGGGAGGTTTTGTTTAGAAAGCAGTAGAGAATTCAGTGCCAGAATGGCTGAGAGAAAGGCCACCAGGAGAAGTTCTACAGACCGAGACTGACTGCCCTAGAACCTTCCCTGGCCCTCTGCAGGTCAGGGTTAGTTACCGCTTGCCTGTGGTCCCACAGCCCTCAGGTACCTGCCTGTCGTGTCCCGCTGACCTCACTGTCCTATCTGCCTTGCTCGCTCCCCTGCGCTTGGGGGCAGGGACCGCATCTGACCAGTTCATCGGTGTGTCCAGAGCACCACGTCTAGTAGGTTTTTACTCATTGAATGAAAGCGTAGAAGAATCAATAAACCCATAAACCAACATTATTACTTTCCTCAGGGCTCATGTGGCAGGATCGCTGCTTCTGCTGCAGAAAGACAGAGGCACCACATGTCAAGGGAGAAGATTCGAGCTGAGAAGATGAGCCCTGCAGAATGACCACCACCCTGCCAGCATCTGGCCAAAAAAGGCCCCGGGAATAAATGCCGCCACAGAGCCCCACTCCAAGGCCATGTCCTCCCTTGGAATTTAGATCCCAATATATCTACGTGAATGAGGGCACTGCGTCTGCTCCCCTCCCCTCCCCCTTCCCCAAGAGACACAGAGCTTCCCTCACCAGCTGAGATCCTTTAATGCCTTGAGCTAAACCCTAAAGCAGGGACAGCTGGGTTTTCAAAAGAATCAACCTCGTTCAGCAGGGTCCCCTTGTCTAATTAGGCTCTCCTAAGTATTTTATGATTGATCTGGCTTGAATCTCATTTACCTTCTTGGAAATTTGCTGAACTTTCAGTCCGCCAATAGCTAGCCTCAAATAACACCACACTGCACTCTGTGCCTGTGACCCATTGCAGAGTCCTCTAGACTATGGAGGCCCTGCCCAGCCACCATCAGGACTGACCTCTTTCTGGCCTTCCTGGCAACTTCAGCCTGGCTGACCGTGATCCTTTCTAGTTCTGGTACCTTGCACAGAGCTGTGCCTCCCCATGCTCAGCCCTGGCCGAGGATCCCTGCCTGCCCGTCTCTACACCTGCCCTGGACAAGGTCAGTGCATGCACATCACACCCTAGGGGTTGCTGCTGCTCTAGTTTCTTCTTACCTCCAGTGCTGTGCATGTATCCCCACCTGTCTACCTGTTTTCAAACTGCTGCTGCCCATGTGCTTTAATCTGGGTTTTAGACTCCCAGAATTGCCTTGAGTTCTACCTGTTGGTTACTCATGACCATTTTTCCTGGACACCATCCAGCCTGCCTCTCTGAATTTGGGATTGATTCCTGCTCTGATATCTGATAACTGCAGCACCATCAAACGGTGCCTGAGCACCCCACCGCCCAACACTCTGTCCTTCCATTCCAGAGAGTCTCTGCCCTGCACTGTTGACCTGGTTCACTATGGTCTAGACCTGCAAAGGGGACACAAGGAAAATCACTGCTTGTGCTACATGGTGTAAATATAAAATCAGATTTCTTTTGAGAAGCTCCTTGGCAGAGCAGCGGAGTGCAGGTTCTCATCCATCCGCCCTCCTGGGGAGAAGTTTCTGGGTTGGGCACAGCTGTGCACACTATGGAAAGGGCTCTAACAGAAAGAACCTGCTTCATAATGTTCTAAATATTTATAGGAATGGGGGCTGAGGGACATCTAGTTGACCGCATGACAATGAGAGTTTTAGGATTAAAGAGATCAGCTGCCGGTATCAATCTGTTCTTCCAGTGAGCTAACTCAGACAGCTGAGCTAGCTTTTGCTGTGCTACCAAAGGCAGGGAGGACGTGTCTCCCCTCCAGCTCCTCGTCCACACCTGGCCCACCACCTGCCCTTCTCCCCAGCCTGAGGCCCAGTCTTGCTCAACAAGCCTGTTGTCAGCGTCCATCCCCAGCTTCCTCTCTGGGCCTCTGTAAGATAAAAGACTTACAAATGCATAGAGCCTCGGAGATGATGCATTAGTTGTTTCAGGTAGATGTACCGCAGTTCCTGTGCCTATGGGAGGGCGATTCATGCAGAAAGCAGTAGAGAACTCAGCGCCAGAAAGGGTGAGGGCGCCCGGCCACTAAGAGGAGCCCTCGAGCCGCTCTGGGCTTCCCAGGCGGTCCAAAGACTGGGCCCCGCCCCAGCCTCGTAACTCACCTCCTCCGTCTCCTTCCCCTCTGGTCAGAACACACCCATCCTCTAATTCATTCTCCCGGGACCCTGCATTCTAATGGAATTAGAATCACAGAAGTTCAGGTATACACTATCTTACCGTAAAGTGGGGACGTAACTATCTTTACCCCAGTGTAAGAAGACCAGAGGGTGCTTCTTGAGGGAGGCGGGGGCTTTGTTTTGTCTGTGGAGGTTCTCTCCCTCGCAGGGCCACCTCCTCCCCACGGCCCCGCCCGCTTCCAAACACCAGCTCCACTGCTCGTCGGCTAACGGATCGCAGGCAACTGTCTAAACAACTTTGTGCCTTTGTTTTCTCATCAGCAAAATGGAATTATATTAACACCTTTCTTCAAAGGGTTGTCCAGAGGATTAACGAGAGGATCTTTTATGAATCATTTAGCATGGTACCTGGCACTCAGTAAACGTTAGCTCTTACTATTTCTTGAAGACTTTATGTCTCCTATTCTTTAACAAAATCAATCCAAATGCATTCTTCTATTAAGTAGTATTTAAGGGCAATGTGCATTACCCTCCCAGGTAATATAATAGCATTTAAACTGAGAGGATGTTTTTATCCAATGAAGGGCCATACTTGGAAAGTTTCAAGCTTCCAGGCAGATGGAGAATGGAGGAGCTTTGGGGCAGGTGAGATTCACGCATCCCTCGTACCAAGTGAACTGAAGAAGGTGGATGCCTCCTGCCCTGACATGTGCAGAGAGGCTTGGGCTCGTTGTACAAATTCCACAAAGCCCCAAACCTGGAAAATGACAACCAGGACTTATTTTCACATCTCTATTATAAAAGGAATTATGACAGATAATTTTACTTTTCCTGCTTGTTCATATAGTCCTTTTAAAAAAAAATGCTCAAAAGAGATAAAGTATGACCTGAATAACTTAATTTGAATTCCCAAACACTCAGGCTATTTAGCAATGATAGTAATGTTTACTCCTCATACTTTTGTGGATTTTCTTCTCTGTCCAAATCAATTCCACTATTCTGCTAAACACTGACATCAGTTTTGGCAGATATTTATTACTAAGGTGTTTGTAGCTTTTCCAAAGGCTAATATTTTACCCAGTGTATTTCCCTAAATGCTACACAAACACCAAAACCCTTCTAGGTCCAGCTCCATCCTGGCACTGTCTTCTAGTTTTGATTAGCAGGGCTATTTCTTAATGCAAAGCCAGCATTGTAACATGTTTCCTTCTCTACTTTTTATTCAAAATCTCCTTCGGAGGAGTCTTTATTGCCTTTTAATTGTCTGGGTTTATTTTCTTCGTTTCTTTTATTAAAGCAGAGTTGGCGGAGGGGGCAGGGGGCCTATAGCCGTCCTCAGCAACCTCCAAAGTCGTCGTTAATCTTGTAATCATCTTCATCCGTCAGCCAGCCTCCCTTTCCCCTTGCCTCCGTTTCTTCTTGATCTATTCAGAAAAGCCTTTCTCGTTCTCATTTGCTCACATTAATTCACCCTGCTCTTTGGCCGCCCTAACTTAAGCTGCACATTCTCATTTGATTCCCTCCTGTCCCCTTCCTTTCCAAGTCAGATTTTTCTCTGCACTTAGGTTCTTAAGCCACCCTTTGTAAATCCACTTTGCAAAGAGCAAGCAATCTCCAATCTTCTTTTCCAAAGCAATTGTAATCCACTATGCTTTAATTATAGTGTCTATTCAGATGTTCAAAATTCCATCCAGTTATAGATTTTAATACTTCTTCCCTCTGCACCGTATTTATTAGATTGATTAATTCCCCAAATGTGCTTTTTTGAAGTTTAATACCCTTGGTCTTTGAAGCCACTGCTTACTTAAAGAACTCAAGAAGATCATGATCACTGGTAACACGGCAGCTGCCTTGGAATGCGCTATAGAACTCAGGTGCCGCTGTTCCTGGTCTCTCTAGTACTGCACCACTCTTAGCCTGATTTCCCAGCACGTTAGTGAAAACACCATCCTCTTCCTGTCCTGGGACCCACTGTGATGGACAATGGCTTTGCCTACAACCAATGGAGATCTGTGCCTGGGAAGTTTCACAGAAAGATAAACGTATTAAGTGGGATTGACTTTCCTATTATTGTTTACCCTCATCTCATCTCGGATGACTGGTAATAAGTTGAGGTAACTCACGTTATTTATCTGGACCTTCATTTTCATATAAACGAAATGAAAATGGGGGCGTAGGTGGCTTCTAAGATATCATCTAGCTCTTATAAATACCATGCTTCTACGATTCTAATTTATTCTCCAAAACTGTGGAGTTGTGTTTCTGGCACATTCATGTGAACTAAGGAACATTTTATCGTATAAACATAAATATTTAATTTCGATGTGGTGAGTAGTTAGACCACCTTATCTTTATTAAGGTAAAATTGGCATATGGTAATATGTACATAAAGTGTACAATTTGATAAGCTTTGTCATAGATAATATGCACACACACTCATGAAACCATCACCACAATCAAAATAACATTCATATTTATAAGCCCTACTTTGGGAGTAGTTGAGTATCACTTATGATTGCATGTTATCTACTGTGTTAGCTTTTTAACTAGAACTCTTTGTAGTGCTAATTCCGTGGCTGCTCTGGGGTTTACAATATACATCTTTAACTTCTCACAGTCTCCATCCAAGCGACATCGTATCATTTCATAGACAGTGCAAGAACCTAACGACCATATAATTTCACTCTCCTCTCCTGGCCTTTGTGATGTTGTTGTCATACATTATGCTTCTGTATACATTATAAACTCCAATGTAGTTATTTTTTTCCTTCAAATGGTCATATTTTTAAAAGATCGAAATAATTGTTTAAAGACTTTTATAGTTAAGTAGTTACCATGTCCAGTGTTTTTCATTCCTTTGTATAGATTTATATTTCCATGTGGTATCATTTTCCTTTTGCCTGAAGGACTTCCTTTCTTTGTAGTGCAGGTCTGCTGGTGACAAATTTTTTCAGTTTTTGTATATCTGAAAAATCTTTACTTAATATTAGCTCTTTAAACATTTTTGCTGAGTATAGAATCTAAGTTGACAGTTGTTTTCCATCAGTACTTTAATATTGCCTCTCTTCTCTTGCACCGTTTCTGATGAGAAATCTATTGTCATCCTTAACTTTATTCCTTTATAAACAATGTATCAGCCAGGCATGGTGGCTCATGCCTATAATCCTAGCATTCTGGGAGGCTGAGGCAGTAGGATTGCTTGAGGTCAGGAGTTTGAGACCAGCTGGAACAAGAGCAAGACCTCATCTCTACTGAAAAAATGAAATAATTAGCCAGGAACTACTAAAAATAGAAAAAATTAGCCAGGCATGGTACACGCCTATAGTCCCAGCTACTAGGGAGGCTGAGACAGGAGGATCACTTGAGCCCAGGAGTTTGAGGCTCCTGTGAGCTAGGCTGATGCCATGGTACTCTAGCCTGGGTAACAGAACAAGACTCTGTCTCAAAAAAATAGACAATGTATCTTTTTGTTCTGGCACTTTTAGGTTTTTCTCTTTATCACCGGGTGTTAAACAATTTTATTATAATTTTCTACCTGTTTCTTGGGCATTTTTTGAGCCTTAGAATTGTAATTTATGGTTTTCATCAAATTTGGACAATGTTCAGCCATTATGCCTCCAAATGTATTTTTGTACCCTGCTCTCTTCTGTTTGGGGACCACAGCTATATGTATGTTGGGCCACTTGAAGTATCCCACAGCTGACTGATGCTCTGTTCTGTGTTTCCCAGGTTTTTCTGCGTGATTAATTTTGGATAGTTTCTACCGTTTTCACATTCAATAACCTTTGTTTCTGTACTATCTACTCTGCCGTCGATTCCATCCAGTGTGTTTTTCATCTCAGACATTGTAGTTTTCATCTCAAGAAGTTTTTTCTATGTTTTCATAATATGCTACTTAATATGCTCAATTTTTTCTCTGTGTTCTTGAGAAAATGGAATGTCCCTAATAATTTTGACATCTACAGCACTTCTGGGTTGATTTTGATTGATTTTTTTCCTAATGATGGGTCATATATTTTCTTGCTTCTTTGTATGCCTGGTAATATTTTATTGGATGCCAGGCATGGTGAATTTTATCTTATTGGGTACTGGATATTTTTGTATTTCCATTAATATTCTTAAGTTTTGCTCTGCTTCACCATTAATTTACTTAGAAACATTTTGACCCTTTCTGGCCATGCTTTTAAGCTTTGCTAGGCAGCACCAGAGCAATGCTTACTCTAGGGCTAATTTCAACCCACCACCAAGGCAGGACCCTGATGTCCAATTATGAGATTTTCCCTCTCCAATGGGAACAGAAAATATTCCGTCTTGTGTGAGCTTTGGAGATTGTCCCCTCTAGTCATTTTAACTAATTCTTTCCCCAGCCCCTGGTAGTCTCCTCACAAGCACGCATTGATATACTCAGATGAAGACTGAAGGGGACCCTCTGAAAATCTCCGAAGTTCTGCTTCTGTGCAGCTCTCTCCTAAGAGCACTCTTCCCTGCAAACTCCAACCTCATTGGCCTCCCAGACTCCCAGGTCCGTCTCCTTCAATCAGAGAAATCACCAAGGTTTTTCTGGGTTTCCCCTACCCCTGCCATGACCTTGAAACTCTCTCTCGGTGGTATGCTGGGGCAATCATAGGCTCACATTATTTGTTTTCTGTCTCTCAGGGATTATTGTCCTTTTTCTGATGTCTAAAGTCCCATAATCTATTTTTTCATACTTATGGTCCAATTTTTCAGTTGTTTCGTGAGAGAGGGCAAATCCAGCCTCTTACTCCATTTGGCCAGAAGAAGTCATCCACCTTAACTTGAACTACTATAAAATTCCCATCTCAATGAGCATGCCTCTAAGCATTTAATGACCATTTGAATTTCAATACCACAACTTCACGTCATTCTCAACAATCTTCCTTAGCTCTGTGCCTAAATATATACGTATTATTACATTTGCTGTTCTGGGTTTTTTTTTTTCCTTCAATAAACAGTTTCCTCAAAACATCATGAATGCGTATTACTTTTCTGTTTTATCTTAGTTTCCACTGTTTGCAAGTTGCACTGCTACAGAAGTCTAAGGCGAAGCAAGCTTATCGGTGTTGGCTTAGTTCGAGTTTCAAGAACCCAGAAACAAAGGTTCAGTCATGTTGATGTCCTCATTCTGAGTCTATTTTTCAGATTTCTATTTATTCATTTGGTGATGACTTCCAAGGAGAAGGCAAGATTTTCCTCTGGAAAAAATAAATTGGCCTTAACAGTAAGAAAGAAGCCCTCTCCCAACTGTTCACTAGTCCCAAAGTATAAACTGGCCATGATTTCCCATCTATACTGCACCTGAATTGTAACGATTTGCGGAAATTTTTTCTTATTTTATCTCTGTTTATTACATATCCTCCTATTCCATCTAATGTTTAATGGTTAAATTTAACACAGACGCACACACACCTTTTCTGTGCATGCCAAGAAAAGACCATTTCTCAATCCATTTTTTCAGGTGCTATAATAAAAAAAAATTTTTTTTAAACTCTGATGCTACAAAATAAATAACTGAAGGGCCTGGGAGAACCCACCCAATCGAAAGCCAGTTAATAGACAGTGGAGGCCCCATGCCCAGGGGCAGGAAGGTGCGATAAAAACCCATGATCATGTTGCCACAGCTAGATCAGCTCCGCAGTGTGCGACAGAGCCAGAGACATTTCCCTTAATCTAGTTCCTGTGATTTCACCACGTCCCCTTGGTTTTACATCAGGTGACAGAATAAAAAGTCTTCAGTCCCAACTCCCGGCTCCCAGTGGGCCCATCCTCCACGCTGACACGCATCGTCTCTGCTCTCCCGGCAGCAGGGCAGCTCTCAAACGCCTGTCAGGAGCCGAGGGCCCCGTGCGTCACACAGGAACAGAGGGACCAAGCTGCCGCCGGCTCTGCAGCTCAGCACAGGCGCCTGGTGCGTTGTCAGGGCAACTAGATCAGCCAGACCCTTTGAGACCAGTCGCCCTGGAGACCTAGAAGGGCCACCCTCTCCCAGACTCCCACCCTCTCAGGCCCATCCCGGTGAGCGCACAAGTGACTGTTAGGCCTCACACTTCCTCAGATGTCATTCTGTCTGTTAGGTTGGATCCCCACGAGCCGACACGGCCAATCCTACAAGGCAGGCCTACCAGAAAACGTCTTCAGGGCTGAGTGGCTAACGCCATCTGTGTGCTATGCCTGGAAAAGTGTTCAAGGTGTTGGAGAAATGCCAACGACCTTCTGGAATGAAACCACCTTACTTGGTTTTCTAAGTTCGAATTTTCCTCTACTCCAAAAAACATAGCTTACATCCGAGTAACTCTTTATATTCGCTTACTTAAACACACATCAGGCCCCTGTTCCCGCCAGGTGCAGCGCTAGGAGGGGGCGCATGGCAGGGAGGCAGACCCGGCCTGGCCGTCAAAGGGCTCACGTGTGTGGAGGGATTCAGACAAGGCAGAGCACCGCCGTCGTGGCCGAGGGCCAGGTGCTGGAAGGGGCACAGAATGTAAGTGCACGTGGCAGGGCCACAGTGTCCAGGGTTTGCGAGGGCAGAGCAGATTCCCCGCGGACGCCATGCCCAAGCAACGCAGGCCGAGAGGCAGGGAGGAGACTGCTTCAGGCAGCAGGAATGTGGGCAAAGTAGAAGGAGCTCTGAGACTGGCTTGCCAGGACTGGAGTCCAGCGTGGGCTCCGAGGGGGAGAGGGCAGGATGGGGGTGTCAGAGGAGCACGGCCAGACCCAAGGCTTGTCCTCCCAGCGAGGAGCTCGAGTTATAGCCCAGTGACAGCAGGGCACTGACAGGTTTTAAGCAAGGCCCAATGGCATCAGAGTCACATTTTAGAAGGATCATTCGGTTTGGGGTGGGGGCAGGTGGAGGGAGCAAGGTTGTAGACAGGAAGACAATTAGGACACTGTCGTCTCCTGGGCGAGAAATATCTCTGGTCTGAATCAAGCTAGCGGCAGTGGAGTTTTGGAAAGGTAGACAAATTTAGAAATACGTATGAGGCAGAATCAACGAGAGTGATGGGTCGAGGGTAGACGTGCGGGAGGGAGAGGCAGCAGTTCTGCAAGATGCTTTTACAAGGCGTGCTGGTGGCATTTGGCAAGACAGGAAACGTCAGAGGACACAGAGGTCCACAGTGGCTGCTACATTTTTCTATCATCAACCTGGTTAAGGCGCCTGTGGGAAGGGAGTGAGGTGGGGAGGTCGGAGCATCCCAGCACCCCACGCCCACCCTCCCTCGTGGCCAGTGGGTGCCAAGGACGATGCTAGAAAACAGAGGAGCTGAGGCCTGGCCTGGAAAGGGATTTCCCTCAAGAATTCACAGGAGCTCGCGATTGGGTCCCCAGTTTCTGATCCCAACTTCAACCATCTGACCTAGCGTCCTTCGTAAGATAATCTCAGATTTTACATCAAATGCCAGGTGGTAGTTTGGCATAGGTACAGAGGACCCCCCCCACCCCCGAGCTAGAGACGCATTTTAAACAAGTCAAACAGATCAGTAAATCATATGGAAGTACAGCGTCTAGCGAGGGCAGGCTGGAGAGGCACCAACTCCTCCCCTTGCTTGTGAAGACAGGGAGGAATCTGACGGCTGATTCCACAAACCCCTGGGGGCTGCAACTGGCCCACTGGTCACCTCCTTCTGCCCCAGTCTCCTCATGCTCAGGATGCAGAGCATCTGGTCCTTTGAATCCCCCCTCCTGTTATCAATGTGGACTCATCCTCCAGATGTGACTCTTGTCCTCTGAGCCCTCTCCCATTTCTCTTGCCACCTGTGTGCTGTGCAACTTAGCAGAGGTCTGCTTCCTTGACAATCTGACACGTGCTGTTCCTCCTCCAAGCCCCCTGTCCTGGATGAGGGCGGCTAACAGATCCTCGAGGACACAGAGACCACCCTCTGCTCTCTAACCCTACAAGTGCTGGATGATAAGGCTGTGATTTTGCTAAGGAACTCTTGTTCCACACGAGCACATCACACTGTAGAATCAGTGCCTTTCATACAGAGCTGGAAATGTAAATAGAGAAAAATGTCTATGTCGGTGAAATGCTCCACGAGGCCCCCAAAGACCTAATTATGAATAGACACTAAATATTTAATCTCATCTTTAACCCTTGAGGCAAAGGCCCAGAGTGGGCCTGACTCGCTGCACCGGCAAAACTCCACCGACTTTTCCACATAATTTCTCTCCTATGGATAGTTTAGCAAATCGAAATGTGCCCTGTCTCCTCCCCACTTACGAAAATACACTTGCTCCCGCCCTGCCTACAGCTTCCCAGTGAATCTCTCCTTCTGAGTTTTACAATCAGTGGTTCTGTGTTAGCCCCCGCTTTTATTAAACAAATGATAAATGAAAATGACAACCAACATCTATTGAATGTCTGCTAATGTACCAGGCCCTCGTGGAGGCTGTAGGAGTTTTATGAATGTAGTCTCATGTAAACTTCATAAAGCACTGTGAGATACGTTCTATTATTCCTATTTCGTAGATAGAAAACTGAGGCCCAGAGAGAATAATCGACCCGAGTCATCCTGTGTGTATTGGAAAAGCTAGGATTCAAACCAGGTCTCTGCAAGTCTGTGCTCATCCACTGTACAATAATGGCTCTTTAATTTAAAAAATTTAAATTAAAATTCACTCTAGAACTCAATGGAATCCTGATATCCCTTTTAAGCATCAGAGATCCTGGCTTAACTTCAGCTCTCTCCAAGATCACATGGCCACTGCAAGGCACACTAGGCCATTTCCCAAAATACAAGGAAGAGAAGGAAAATATGTTCAGCCCCTCGTAGGTGCCAGGGGCCTTTAAGCATTTAAGCTTATTGAATCTTCACAACTGCCATGAATGATAGGTATCATGACATTAATTTTCCCAACAAGGAGTTTTAGATAACCTTAGATAACGTGCAACAATTGCCACTGACAGAATGAGCTACAGCGTAGAGCTGATCTGCATCACTCTGAATTCCAAGCCCAAGCTCGGAATTCTTCCTCCTGATCCCAACTGTCTCCACACATAGAAATCAGATACACTTCTATCTTCATTAACCTTTATAAAGTACTGAACATGAAGGTCAGCACATGTTACCAGCAAGTACCTTCTATCCCTCTGAGGTCACCCTACCAAAGCCTGACTCCTGACTTTGCCCCTCATCTCTACATATTCCAAGAGGCACATGTTTCATGAGGACCTGAAACTATGTCTGTCCAAAATTAAAGGTAATGGTCAGAGTGTCACTTCCAGTGTGGCTCAGTAAATAATATGCTACTATCATACTAACACTCATACTAACCCTCTCTCAGATAACAACTATAAACAGATATTAAAACCCAGATATTATATGAAACCATCCACATAACAGCCAACTGATCTTTGAAAAAGCAGATAACAATACACACTGGGGAAAAGAATCCCTATTCAATAAATGGTTCTGGGAAAACTGGACAGCTACATGCAGAGGAATGAAACAGAATCCATACCTCTCACCACTTACAAAATCCAAAAACACCTAAAACTCTGAAGAGTGAAAAACAAAAGCTGACACGTCCTGGAGACATGTCAAGACTCTGAAGAAGGAAATTGCATAGAGGTTCCCATGTTTACAACTTTAAGAATGAGCCAGAATTTTTATAGGGTGTTTAAAACTCAAATAGACAAAAACAAAAAAACATAGTTTTCTGGCCTGAAAAACCAAAGGACAGAGTCTAGTACAACTACAGCCACTGGGAGAAGGGTGTCCGAGAGAGAGACAGAGAGAAAGAAAAAACCAGCTAGGTGGAGCCCCGAATTCTGTGTATAAACTCTACCCTACTCACATCTCTGGCTTGCATTCAACCACGTAATGCCAAACAGATTCAAAAAGCAGTGAAGGATAAAAGAACTACACTGAGATTTAAACTATTGGCCAAGAAACAGGATTTGCTGTTTACATCCAACCAAATCAACTGTTTGGTAAAACAAAAAGTAAACATTATTCAGCGGTATATAACTCAATCTGGAGTCTCCACAACAAAACAGCCTCAATGCAGAGGGTAAAGTCAAAATTATTAGACATTTAAAGAACCAGAAATTTGAAGAACCAAGAGAAAAGATAATTAACAGAAACAAGTTGACCCAGATGTTGGAATTAGCAGAGAAGAATTTTAAAGTAGCTATTATAACTGTGCTCTTTAATATAAAGTGAAATATGTTCACAATGGATTAAAGATAGAAAATCTCAGCAGAGACACTTTCTTAAAACTAGAAATTCTATAATTGAAAAATATAATACTTAAAATTAAAAATTCATAGCATGGGCTTAATAGCAGAATAGAGATGATAGAGGAAACAGGGAACTTGAAAATAGATCAATAGAAATTATTCATTCTGAAGATTGGGAGAAAGAAGTGATTAAAAATGAACAGGAACTTAGAGCTGAGGAACAATGTCAAAATATCTAACATAGGCATAATTGGAGTCTCGAAAAAAGGAGAGAGAATATGGGACAGCAAAAATATAAAGAAATAATGACCCAATTTTTTTTTTTTTTTTTGAGACAGTGTCTCACTCTGTTGCCTGGGCTAGACTGTAGAGACTGCACCATAGCTCACTGCAACCTCAAACTCCCAGGTTCAAGTGATGCTCTTGCCTTGGCCTCCTGAATAGCTGGGACTATAGGCAAGTGCCACCACACCTGGCTAATTTTTCTATTTTTTTGTGAAGACAGGGTCTCACTATGTTGCTCGGGCTTAAATTTTCCCCAATTTGATGATAAACATAAGTTTACAGATTCGAGAATCTTAGAGAACCCAAGTAAGATAATTATGAAGACAAACATGCCTAGGCATATCATAATCTAACTGCTAAAAAAGAGAGAAAAAAATCTTCCAAGGAAACAATATATTACCTACAAGGGAACAAAAAATAACAATTACTACAGACTTCTTGTTAGAAACCTTGGAAGTGAAAAGATAATGGAACAACATCTTTAAAGTGCTAGAAAAAAAATTTGTTAATTTTTCTACATCCAGGAAAATTCTATAACCAGTAAAATTATTCTTCAAGAATGAGGTAAAATTGAACAGAACAGAAAACCCAGATATTATATGAAACCATTCACGTAACAGCCAACTGATCTTCGACAAAGTAGACAACAATATACACTGGGGAAAAAAAGCCCTATTCAATAAATGGTGCTGGGAAAACTGGATAGCCACATGCAGAGGAGTAAAACAGGATCCGTATCTCTCACCACTTACAAAAATCAATTCAAGATGAATAAAGGACTTAAACGTAAGCCATGAAACCACAATTCCCTAAGAAAATGTGGAAAAACTCTTCTAGATATCGGCCTCGGCAAAGAATTTATAAAGACCCCCCCCAAAGGCAATCACAGCAACAACAAAAATAAATGAATGGGACTTGATTAAATTAAAAAGCATCTACACAGCCAAGGAAATAACAGAGCAAATAAACAACCTACAGAATGAGAGAAAATATTCACAAGCTGTACATCTGATAAAGGCCTAATAACCAGAATCTACAAAGAACTCAAGCAAGTCAGCAAGAAAGAAAATAAAACAACCCCATTAAAAAGTGAGCAAAAGACATGAACAGAAGCTTTTCAAAAGAAGATGATAGACAAGTGGCCAATAAACATGAAAAAACTGCTCAATGTCACAATCAGAGAAATGCAAATTAAAACCACAGTGAGATCAATTTACCCCAGTCAGAATGGCCTGTATTAAGAAGTCCCAATACAATAGATGCTGGCGTGGATGCAGAGAGAAAGGAATGTTTATACGCTGTTGGTGGGACTGCAAATTAGTACAACCCCTATGGAAAACAGTACAGAGATTCCTCAAAGAACTAAAAGTAGACGTACCATTCAATCCAGCAATCCTACTACCAGGTATTTATCCAAAGGAAAAGAAGTCATTTTATCAAAAAGATGCCTGTACTCAAATGTTTATTGCAGCACAATCCACAATTGCAGAGATGTGGAATCAACCCAAGTGCCCGTCAATTTATGAGTGGATTAACAGAATGTGGTATGTGTATACCATGGAGTACTACCCAGCCATAAAAAAGGATGAATTAATGCCTTTTGCAGCAATTTGGATGGAACTGGAGACCATTATCCTAAATGCAGTATCTAAAGAATGGAAGGGCAAACACCACATGTACTCACTACTACATTGGAACTGACGAGCACGCGAGTGCACAGAGGAAGTAAAACTCAACAGAAATCAACCAGGGGGGCAGAGGGAGGAAGAGATGGGTGAAAACCTACCTAACGGGCACAATACACAATACCTGGGTGACAGGCACATTTATAACCATGACTTAAGCATTATAAAAGTGATTCGTGTAACCAAAATTATTTGTACCCCATAATACTTTGAAACAAAAAATAAAGACTGCAGAGAACAAATTAGCCCTTTCTACCGTGTGTAGATAAAGTGAGAAGGCACCATCTATGAGGAACAAGCCCTCACCAGACACTGAATCTTCTGGAAACTTGATCTCAGACTTTCAATCTCCAGAACTGAGAAATAAATGTTATTTTTTTAAAAACTGAGGTAAAATTGGCCAGGCGCGGTGGCTCACGCCTGTAATCCTAGCACTCTGGGAGGCCGAGGTGGGTGGATCACTCAAGGTCAGGAGTTCAAGACCGGCCTGAGCAAGAGCGAGACCCCGTCTCTACTAAAAAATAGAAAGAAATGATCTGGACAACTAAAAATATATATATATATATATATAAAAATTAGCCAGGCATGGTGGCGCATGCCTGTAGTCCCAGCTACTTGGGAGGCTGAGGCAGGAGGATTGCTTGAGCCCAGGAGTCTGAGGTTGCTGTGGGCTAGGCTGACACCACAGCACCCTAGCCCGGGCAACAGAGCAAGACTGTCTCAAAAAAAAAAAAAAATGAGGTAAAATCAACACATTTTTAGATTTTTTTAAAATGAGAATTCGTCACCAGCAAATTTACACAATAAGTAATAAATGCCCTTCAGGCTAAAATAAAATGATCAGATGAAAATTCAGATCCTTAGGAAGGAATGAAGAACATTGGAAATTGCATGTATCTGAGTAAACATTCTTCTTTTCTCTTAATGTCTATAAAATACATATGACTAAAGAAAAATAATAACATTGTCTTATAGGGTTTATGTAGGTTTCACATATATGACAACTGGAGCATAAAAAGTCTGACTGGGGTTGGGGGAAGTAAATGGGCCTATTTACTTACAAAGTTTCTGCATTTGACATGCAGCGATACAATATTAACCCCTAGTTGATTGTGAAAAGTTAAGGATATGTTGTGGTCCTCAAACTAACCACTACTAATGCAAAAATAATGTAATTCGATCAAGTATAATTTTCAGCCTGGAAGAAGGCAGGAAAGAAGAAACAAAGGAACAAAAAAATGAAGAGTGCAAAGAAAAAATAATAAAATGGTAGACCAAAAATCCAAAAGTATCAGTAATTACATTAAATGTTAATGGACTAAACACTCCAATAAAATTCAGAGACTGTAAGAATAGATTAGGAAGCAAAACTCGACGTGCTGCCTGTAAGAGATTCAGTTTAAATATAAACAGATTAAAAGTAAATGAATAGAAATATATATAGTAGGAAAATAGTAAAAAATAAGATGATCAGAGTGGCTATTTTCATACCAGATAAAATAGACTTCCAGATGAAAAGTAACATTAAAGATCAAAAAGGACATTTCAAAATAATAAATGGATCAACTTATCAAGAAGACAGAACAACCGTCAATGTGGTATGGGCCTAATATAAAGCTACAAGACACACAAAGCAAACATTTACAGAATTAAAAGAAAAATAGACAACTCCACAATTGGAGTAGGATATTTTAACACCCATCTCCCAACAATTAATAGAACTTTTAGACAAAAAAATTCAGTCAAGACACAGATGATCTGAACCATAACTTCAACCACCTTAACCTGCAACTGAAGAATAACATCTCTTTAAAGTGTGCATGGTATTTTTATCAAGATGGACCATATGCTAGATCATAAAAGATTTGATAAATTTAAAAGGACTGAAAAGATAATACTCAGTCCTCTGTGAACCTAAAGTAAGATCAGATGACTTTGTTTTGTTCTCTGCTATCTCTCTGGATTAGTCGGGGTTCTCCAGAGAACTATATATCCGTATGTGTGTATGTATATATACACACATACATACACATACATATACATATTTCAGGGTTCTCCATAAAAATATGTAAACTACTTATATCTCATATACATGTAAGATTTATTTTAGGGAATTAGCTTATGCAGTTGCAAGGACTGGCAAATTGGAAATGTGTGGGGCAGTTTAACAGGCCGGAAACTCAGGCAGAGGTTGATGTCTTGAAGCAGAATTTCTTCTCTGGGAAACCTCAGTTTTTAAGATCATCAACTGATTAAATGAGGCCCACTCACATTATTGAGTATAGTCTCCTTTACTTAAAGTAAACTGACAGTAGATGGTAATTATACCTGCCAAATACCTTCACAGGAATACCTAGGTTAGTATTTCATTAAATAATCAGGACAATGCCCTAGCCAAGTTAACACGTGAAGGTAATTAATCACAATCTCCAAGCTAAGAAGAGCGACTGATACTTATTCAATAAACATTCATTGAATGGATGTTGAATAGATAATTACGAGATCCAAGCCCAAAATCCGAAGGCAAAACCTGAGCTTAGGGACTATGCAGGCCAGAATTCTCAAGCTTCAGAGATACCCTGCACTGCACAGCAGCATCTGTATCTAAGGCTGGGATATATTTATTAATGATACAAGAAATGGTTTCTAACAAGCATGCTAGGGCCACAACACAATCTCACTGCCCTGCAGGCATCCGCAGGTGATTCCGATGCAGGTGGTCCACAGATCGCAGTCTGAAAAACTGAGACAATCAGCTCATCAACTACAATAACGCATTCTCCAGCATTCCAGACAGGGGTTTAGCAGCCCCCCTAAGAACTGAGGGCTCACTGCCTCCTCAAGCAGTCCATTTTGTCTCCAGTCAGCTGATTATTAAAAAGTTCTTCCTATATTAAGTCCAATGTAAGTCCAAATGGGACTTTCTGGAATTTCCAGCTATTGTTACCAGTTCTCTTTGGCGCACCTCAGGGTATTCTGGGGCATATGGCCTGAGCTACAAATGGTTGGCAGCAGGTGATGGCTCAAAAGACTCGGTCCACATGCCTGCTCATGCTCACCTGCGAGAGGGCACAATGTAAGCCCCCTGTATTGCCGACCGCAGCGTGCAAGGATGTGGAATCTCCTGGGAAGCGCCCTCTAAGACACTGCCTGGCTGGGAGAGCATCGGGAACACCTTACAGAGGCCATGGTGGGGGCAGTGAGCCTGGAGCACACCGACAAGGCAGGTTGCCATGGCAAATACCTGGCTCTGAGTATTAGCAGAGGCTGGACTCCTAGACCTAAAACAAGGCAAAATTATAAATCCAGAGTAAATTACTAGAATGAAGTTCCCTAGGACAACTAGAAACAGCAAAAGAAATTTGGATGAGGACAATACTGGGGATTTTCTTCTTTAGCCGATAAAGCTGGGATTCAGGATCCTTTGATACTCCAGGGAATTTATTTAATAATTCACTCATTCACTAAATATTGATTGCATGCTTACTGTGTGCCAGGCCCTGTGCTAGGTACTGAGGAACGAGTGGTAAGCAAAACTAACATGGTCTCTGCTCTCCTGGAATTCACATCTAGTGAGGGTGATGTGGTAAACTAGTAAAGAAACAAAAATATAAGAAGTATGTTATAAAACAAGTGTGTAATAAAACAAGGTAGGTTTGTACAGAGAAAAACAAGGCAGGCCTTGGTGTTCAGGCAAGGCATTTCTAAGGGGACAGAGTTTACGTTAGATCTGAGGATGAACAGAAATCTACTGAGTGCTCTAGGCGCAGCCTTAGGGAATAGCATGTGCAACGGCTCAGAGGCAGAAAAGAAATTTACACACACAGGAGCCCAAAAGGATGTCAGTGCCGTGGGAGCCTGAGTCAAGGCAGCCCGTGGTCCAAGAAGAGCATGCAGAGGCAAGCACTACTCTGTTGCCATGGTAAATATTTGAGTGGCAGATCATTAAAGGACAGAAAGCAGAAAGTGGCATACTTCGGTTCACGTTTGAGGGGATTCGTCTGCCCGTATTTGGAGAATGGATCGGAAGGGGCAAGATTGGAAGCAGATCACTTAATAGGTAAACTGCCCGAGTGACAAGTATTAGTGATGAGAACAAGGGTAGTTAGGGGAAGAATTTGAGAAAAGCAGACGGATTCAAAATACCGTACACTCGGGAGTTAGACTGAGCGTGCCTCACAAGGGAAGGGACCTTGTGTTTTGCTTAGCAACGTACCTTCCGTTCCTGGCATGGCGTCTGGCATGTAAACACCAGTGCAGTCGACCCTCGTTCTTGGCAGATTCCATAGTTGTGAATTTGCTTACTGGATAAAATTTATTTGTAACCCCCAAATCAATGCTCAGGGCACTCTTGCCCTCATTTGCAGACGTGCACATGCACAGATGGGTGACGGGTGAAAAATCGGAGTCGTGGACATTCCCAGCTGAGGTGGGACAGGGCCACGCTCTGTCGTCTTGTTTCAGGTCTCACACTGTTAACACGTGTTCTTTTCATGGTCTATTTAGTACCACATTGGTTTACATTTTTGTGGGTTTTTTTCTTTTTTGGTGACTTCACTGTTTAAAAAGGCCCCAGTCACAGTGCTGAGTGCTGCCCAGTGTCCTAAGCACAGGAAGGCTGCGACATGCCTGTAGAGGAGACACGTGTGTTGGGTGAGCTTTGTTCCAGCACGAGGTGTAGTGCTGCTGGCTGTGAGTTCAGTACCAAAGAATCGACAACACATACTGAAGGTGTCTTTAAACAGAAACACACTCAAATATATTGATCAGCTGATAAAAATCTTGCAACCAGGGGCTTGCAGACACCTAACCCTGTACTTTTCCTAAGAGCAACGGTTCAGTGTTCACTAGGTCAGTGTTCGCAGTGACTTTACAGAACATAATTACCGCAAATAATGAGAATCAGCTACAACTGCTAATTGAACAAACGAATACAACGGATATGGCAGGATTTGTTAATGAATCGAGGGCTTTAGGCTTCAGCAACTGCATCGATAGTGACATCGTTTATGGAGATAGGATATTCTAGGAAAGATATAGGTTTGGGAAGAAAATGGAAAATGCCATTTTTACGTTTCTTTTGAAATGCCTGTGAGATATCCAAGCGGAGATGTCAAATGGGCAGTTGGATATACGTGTCTGAATCTCGAAGGGGATTTCTGGACTAGAGACAAAAATGAGTAAGTCATCAGCGTAGAGCTGACACTTAAAGCCGCAAGGACAGAGGAGATCACCTAGGAAATAAATGTAGGGAGAGGAGAGAAGAGGGCCCAGAACGAAGCCCTAGCGCGCGCCTGCACCCAGAGAGCCGGCACAGAGGACGGAGCCGGCAACGGAGAAGGAAGGGGAAGCCGGGAGGACGACAGCCAGGAAACGTGTGGTCACAGAAGCCAAGGGAGGACGAGGCTGAGAAGTCAGCCCTAGAGAGTGAGGCTGGGAGACCAGTGAAGGCGAAGGCTGAAAGTTGCCCTTAGATGATGCAGTGACCTTGAGCTACCTTCGGGGCAAAGGAGGAGACTGAGGGATGAATGAGACAGATGAGAAAACAAAAGCAGTACAATCTGTCAACTTTTAGAAGAAGTTGTGTGTTGAAGGGTAGCGGAGAAGGGAGCTAAGAAATCAAGAGAGGGTTTTGTCTTGATGTGATTGTAACTTGGAAAATACAGCAACACGTGTTCCAACTGTTGGGGAGGATGCGGTAGGAAAGGGAGAGATCGGTGACGCTGAAGAGGGGAGAAAATTGGAGACCTTGTGGTGGTAAAAAGAAAATGCGACCCCGGGCATATCTGGGGGACTGGTCTTCTTTAAGAGAACAACCCCTACACTCGTCCCCGTGTGTGCACAGGCACACGCATGCAGATGGCACCCCAATACCTCTGCGATGATGTCATAAGCTGAGCATGAGACTCTCTGTGTATTCCTATCACCGTCTTGATTTCAACCAAAGTTCCAGAAGGTTCACACACTTTTGAATCTTGCTTCTAGTCTAAGTTGACATCTTTCCCATGTTTCAATCTTTGTACTTATTTTCTATGCAGTTACCCATCTGGGCTTCTGACTCTCTCAGCTCCGTCTAGAGACCTCTCTTCCCTTTTCCCAGCTTCTAAAGATTTGGGTCGTGTCTTCTTTCCACCAGAGGTGCTGCCTGCGAAAGACTAATCTGGGATGGCTCCATCCCTCCTGCCTCACTGCACCTAATGGGCACATTCCCAGGGCAGCCGCGGCCACAGGAAGCGCGAGGCTGGGCACACAGTACAGGCTTTAGTTGTATCAGAAACTTTGTTTCTGGTAGTTTCATGCTCTTCTATTTTCACCAAAGTTTAGAATTCATTTGAGGCATGACTGTGCTGACAACTTGAAGTTTACATAGCCCAAGGATTTCCACCTCTCAATCCGCTATGCACATGACACGATGGCCCCACTATGTGCCTTGCCAGCCACTTTAAACACATCATCTCATTTATTCCTCATAACACTCTGTGAGGTGGGTATTATCATTCCCATTTTATGGACTAGGAAACTGAGACCCAGGGGTCACACAGCTAATAAATCAAGAAGCCCAGATTTGGACTCGTGTCAAACTTCAAAGCCTGAACCTCCCCACTCTTGCCAGGCTGTGAGGTGGCCGGGAGAGGCGCCTTGGCACATCCTTTCAGCCACCATTTCTTGCACTTATGTTCTAGCTCCCCAAATCTGCAGAGACTGCCATGTAGAGAAATACCAATTCGAATCAATGCAAGTCCCCACCTAGCTCAGCGCCCGGCCCAGTAAACGGCTGCTGGGGTGCCGCCCCCCCCACCCCGACACCCCCTGGAAGCCCCTGGCTGTGCGTCCACTTTCTGAGAAACCATGGCGTGCTGCGACTTTAACCGCCCTGTTCAATCTAAGTTAGAGAAATAAGAGGAGGGTGGGAATTCTTTAAGTCGCCGGCAAATTCTTTGGCAGGTTGTGAAAACGGATGTCGTGGAAGAGATCCGGTCTGTGTCAAAACGCATAATAAATAAGGAGCTTCGGAGCCAGGAAGAAATGACAGGACAGTGAACCGACAGGAGCCACCGCGGTTAGAACACGCCCTGGTCCCGCGTGCACACAGGCGGTGGGGAGGGTGTCCTGCTGCTTTCCGTGACAGAAAGAGACCAGCAGGGTCCAAGGCACATCGAGGGAAGGGAGCCAGCGTTGTGCAGAGAGAGAGGCGGAGGAGACCCCTGGAGAAAGAAGGGGACCTCGAGAGTGAACTGGGGCGCCCAGGCCTCAAGGCTTGCTCGTGGCGATGTGCGCAGTCGCGAGGAAGGAGCAACAGGACAGGGGATAAAGGAAACCAGATAAAGGAAACACACAGAAGCAGACTCAGAAGTAGTCGGTAACAATTAAAGATTAGAGCAGGCACCAATCTTATTGTGCTTGATGTCTCTCCTTTTCTAAGCCAAGAGTACAGAGTTAGGTTGCTATGGATCAATTTGCACTTTATGCTATTTTAACAAAGAGCGCTCTGGTTTTTTAAGCAGATGTGATTTGATTGCGTGCTAATCTCTGCCCAATTAATAATGCTACTCAGACTGTCTCCAAAGTGCATCCAAACAACTGGTTAAAAAGGAAGAATTAAGTGAAATCCGTGTTGGGCATCAGGTGTATGATGCTTACGTACCTGGACACACCCAACTTCGCAGCCTCTTTGTGACATTCAAACCACCTTGTGTGTGTACGCGCAGGCCCCGAACAATGGCAGCCAGATTCTCAATCTAGCTTCTCAAAGACCCTTCATCCTCCACGGAAGCAGGAGAGGATTTGGTGGTAAGGTTTGTCCAATTATTGGTAAAAAAAAAAAAAAAAAAAAAAAAAAAATTGGGAGCAAAAGCCCACACCTCGACCCAAAATCTTCATCACCCTTTCAAGCAAGGTTTCTGAACACAGAGCTTTGAAATGTGCAGCTGTGCAAGGCAGAGGGGGTGAGGGCCAAGTAACGCTCACAGAACCGTGGCATGTGCACTACGCATGTGCACACGCGTGTGACGCTCCGCATGGGCAGGTGCACGCACAGAGAACACGCAGCACTGCAGGGCACGTCTGTGCTCACGCTGGCTTTGGCAAAGCAGAGGACAGATCTAACCCCAGAAAATGAAAGGTTTGAAATGAAGGTTCTTCATGCCATTGTTACCTGAAAGCACATGCTTCACAGCAAGACTATTACCATAACTATCACCGTTAATATTAATAACAAAAACCAGTATTTGCATAACACTTTACATAAATTATATCATTGGATTTTGAAAGGTTTTGATAACATTTCCAACAAATAACCAAGCACAGGGAACAAAAAGAAAAAAACCTTTATATCAGAGGCTCCCAGGCTTTCTGTCACCAAGGACCTCTTTTATTCTTTTCCTCTAAGGTTTCTTATTTTTAATATGTTTTGTCTCATCGACAACCTTTATTAAAGAATATTCCATTTCTCTACCTTTATTCATCAAGAGCAATCAGGATGCAATAATTCACAATACGTCACTGAACTAGTGTCATTCCACGAACTTGGTATCTGAGTTACCCTCTGACGTCTTTTTATCAGTAAATCCATTCTGGTTCAGCTGTTTGATAGACTAAACTTCAAGGTTCCCACCACCTCCTTAAACAACTTCTAGGGGTCCGAAGGCAGGAAAGCACTGACTGAAATCTAAGATCAACATTTTCTTCTTCTCCCTCATTTTTAAACTAAATGTGTGCTAATAAAGGAAGAGTATTTAGAATTTTTTAAAGACAACTTGAAAGTCTCTAAAGCCAGACATGACAAAGCAAGTATTGTCAGACACACAAGAAAGAAGGCAAAGAACTGAGCCTTGCCGATACTATTGTTGCAAGAAGCACATTCTGCAGGGCTGGCAAAGCCACAATTTGCCCAGTTCCCATCCTGGCTGTCCCTTCCTAGCTAGATGCCTGGGAAGGCTTCTGAACTTCTCGTGCCTCAATTTTTTCATCTGGAACACAGGCTCAGAATAGACCCACTTTTGGGGGACTGCGTGGGGTTTCTGTGAGTAAATACATACACAGAGCTTAACACAGTGTCTGGCATATGACAAGTAAGCAATACATTTTAGTTACTGTTATCATCTTAAGTACACACTGTCGGGACCTGTGGCTGGTTCCCCGCCTTTTTCAAGGCTATGAAAAGGAAAATCGAGATGTTCATGAAATCTGTTTTTGTTGAATCTCCTATTCCCAACATTGTCAGAATAAATGTGCACCTCTGCTTTGATCGAATCGGAAGCAGCATGCATAGAAGCTAGGGATAAAGGCTGTGGAGGCCGAATTGCCTCTGTTCAAAGAACTTCTCTGGCTCCTGCCAGCCGGGAAGAGCTGGATATAACCTGGGGTAGATTAGTCAAGCCCTCTAAGCATCGGCTCCCCCCTCGGTAAAACAGGGATCATAACTCGCTCCTGGGGCAATGGAGATTTAATGAGACAATGTATACAAAATGCTTAAGCACTTTATATGGTAAATCCCCTCCCCCTCAAAAAAATTAGCGTCGTGATTACCATCCGTTAACACATGAAAGTATTATTTGCTGAATCTAGTCCCTGGTGCACCATATAAGACTTTTGAAATCCAAATACATTCTCACTTACTAAGGCAAAGCACTTAGATAAACCGATAATTAGCCTTGGAAACGGAAAGCTAAAAAGAAATATTGCTGGATGATTTGTTCGTCTTTCTTTTTCCCTTGCACATATTAACTTGAACTATGTCAATATACATCAACTGGTTCAACAGTTTTAACTAATCTTGGTTATTTCACCGGTTGCTTCAGTTAAAAGACTGATGAGTAGTCAATTAGTAGCTGGCCAACTTAGGCAAAGGCATCAGACTAGTTTTTTTCCAAACGTTGTTGTATCATTAAGTCCCACTGGAGGCCTTCGGAGAGAAGAAGTTCTTTGCAAAGGGGGCCACGCCCTCCCTTGTCCCAGAGCTGTCCCTGAGGCCACTCAGGTGACTCCACGTAGAGTCCCCCCCTCCCCAGACCCCCTTCCTCCAAATCAAATGTGACAGAAAGGGCCTTTTCCTTACTGTATAGACTTGCTCCATGTTTCTATGGGGAAAACCAAACTCTACCTAAATAATAAAAAGTGGAAAAGTTTCCCCAGGCAGACTATCTCTTCCACACCTTGATTAGCCGAGCAAAATGTAGACATAAAATGCAATTGCTTTTTTTTTCCTAGATGCTAAAAACGTCAGCCTTGATTTACCCCAACACTCTGACTGACTCACGGCAGACATAAATCCTTCACAGCCAACGCAATCATTTTTTGACCTGCTCGGCAGCGGGGAGAGGGAGGGCTTCGCGTTTATCTTCCCGGTGCCAGCGCCGTGATCCCTATAACTTTTCCTTCATCTGCCCCTCCGAGGAGCAAGGGCCAGAGGAGAAAAAGCAGAAAGGTGCGTGTTCATTAAATTTTTTCTGAGACATCATGCAACAAGGTTTTTTGTTTTTTTTTTTTTTAAGTGATTAAGAACGGAGGAGAAGAGAAGAATAAAACTTATTTTTATAGATCTATTTCCTCTTACCTGACCCATAACCTCACCTTGTCTCTGCTTCATCCTTAACAGGAAAATGCAGGAATACCTTCCACTGGGAAAGCAGCTGTCTTTCTGCTGTAGGGAAAAACCTGATGCCTTTCTGCCTGGTACTGTCTCAGGATGCCACATGCGACATTCTTGGGATTGATAGCAAATTCATGATAATTGCCATTGCTTATGGATTGCCCAGCTGCAGCCAGGTGACCAGGTGGTTTGGAAGGGCAGCCTCCAGAAACTTGGCACGTGAAACACAATCCGTTTAGCAAATGCACCCTAATTGGTTAGTGGGGAAGACATAGGGTCTGACCTCACATCTGCCCCTTACCGAGAGCAGTTTTAGACAAATCATTTCTTTCTCCATAATTTGGTCCCCACATCTTTAAAATGGACCCATACGTGCCTGTCCCTCACTTCTTCTTCCTTCATATGAATCTGGGATTTTTTAAATGCTTTGAGAGCTTCTGAAGCAAAGAGAGCTGTGAATTAACAACACTGTTGTCTGTGCTCTCCGTGGCTAAGAGCCAGAATGACAGTGTCCATTTTCCCCTGCAGGAGACAGACTTTCCCCTTCCAAATTCACAAGGTGTGCAGAAAAACCACCTCCCCCTCCCACGCAGGCAGTGTGACATTCTCTCTCCAGCGCCTCACCCACACCCCTCCCCGAGACCAGGATGGCCGTGAGTCCCTGCCCAAGTCCCAATTTCTCCTTTTACTCCTGTCCCTTCCGACGAGGTTTTCCTTAGCATCTCCCCCTTTAGTTGAGTTTCTAGACTGGAAGTCTTAATGGCAGAGACTGTCATGACTCCGGCATACAGGAGGTGTCCGGCAGTGAATTAATGATATGGACTCTTGTCTTCCTGCAGCCCCAGTCTTCTAGCCCCTGGCAAAACAATCCTCTCATCAGAAAGGCCTTCCTCCCCTTCCAGAACACATGCTCAAGGACTCTCCCTTGGCACAGCCTCCTGCATATCCAGACTTTCCTCTGGCTCTTTCTCTCCCAGCCTACAAAGGTGTAAGTGTGAATTTAATTTCAGGGCCACCGGAGAAGGGCAAAGGCAGACCCCTTCTGCCTCTCGATGACCGCCCCAGTAGGCCACCACCCTCGGCCCACCCCAGCCCTCCCCACATCTCCTCCAGGAGAACTGTGTTACCTACAGTCTTGTGGCGCTCTGGGACGTGGGGTGCTCTCAGAGCTGAGAGGGCAAGATGCCGGCATTTCACGAGCAGAATCGCCTTCGAGCCCACTCTCAAGCGAGCCTCCTACCTGTTCTTCCGGGGGAGGTGGGGCTTCAGCAAACTCAGATTTCTTCGTAGCATCAGGATAAAGGACGGCTAAGTGTTTGGGCACTAGTAGGCATTTATGTGAGTCTTTATTTATCCCCAGACCAATGCTAGATTGGAGACAAGTTACCCCTGTTGTTGGAAAAGATGAAGCTGAGGGTCATCAGCTTTAATCATCTCTCTCTGGTTGGGGGTGGTTCTAGAAATAAAGGACCACCCGGGCGTAAACCCTAATCGCTATCTCCTGGTTCCAGCTGGTCCAGGGGGGAAGCAAAGTTGCCAAAGCCCCTCTCACCCACACCCCTCTTCCTCTTTAGTTGATGGTACCACAAAGACCCTGCCTGAGGTAGAGTGAGAGAGCGGTTTAGTAGCTATGCAGGAGCCAGCTCAAAGTATCCCACCATCCAAGCTCCATTCTGCAAATCCAAGAGGAAAGGGGAAAACATTAACACCAGCACTTTCGATGTTGCGGGAACCGTGCGCTGTGCTCTGCTAGTCAGCCCCTGGCCTTGGAACCTGCGCATTATTTAATGGGAAGGAAGACACAGCTTAAATGAGCCGTAACAATTGCTTAAGGGAGATGGGAGTGGGGGGAGAGGAAGGATTGTGTGTGTGTGTTTTTTGATTTCTCAGATCGCGCCCGTTAGTTTTGTTTCTTATTTAGGATACGGCATTAATCATGCTAATATTTTACAGCCGGGCTTCGCTCTTCAGTCATTACTTTAATCAAACCCATCAGCGAACGAAGGAACACGTTACCAGGTGAGAATAACCGCTGCTGCTCGCGGTTAATTACTCTGCATTTTACAGCAATCAGCAGCAGGGGCTGAGATCATAATAAATTCATGACTTATGGGCCCATAAAATCATTACCGTAGGAAAATATGTTTTACCGGGGATTCGATGGGCTGCTGCTCAGACAGAGATTTCTGGAAGGAAATGACACCCATGAAATTAAACTGATCCTTGCAGTCAGCAGAAATGTAAATGCACAAAGAGAGCAAAATTTCACCGTGGGAGAAGCGGACTGGCGGGAGCTGGGGCTGGGTGTGGGCTGTGTGGCGGGGGCGTGGCCAGGGGCGTGGTCGGGGCGTGGCCGAGAGGGCTGCGCCAATGAGAAGCTCCTGGGCGGAGGGAAGAAGACTCCATCACCAGGTGATGCAGAGGTCTCGGAGAGCAATCCTTTCCCCAGGTCCTAGGCTCTGAGCTCTCCCGTCCTTCTTTATTTCAGCCAGCTTTCTCCCATCGCCTGGGGTACTGTGACTTAGGTGGTCTCAGAGGCTGTGAGGATGGCAATGTTAAAAGCACAGGAACAAATCAACAAATCAGCCCTGAGATTGTCCAAGAAGGGAGGGAAAATCACTGCTGCGTCTTCTCCGGGTCCTCGGCAACCCAAGGCGGCAGTTTGATGGACAGCTACACTTTTTAATTGAGGCCACCTGGCCCCTGGCTTCTAACCCACTGCCACCCCACACACCTCCGGCCTCCTCGTGTTGGTCTTTGTGCCCTTAAAGGTCATCTCTGGCCTGTGGGAAATGCTCTCCAAGGAGGATAATTAAACCTCTGGTGTTTGTTTTATTTGGGGGTTTCTCTATCTTCAAATTTCTCCCAATATGCATTCATGCCATTTGTTTAGAAGAGACTGTTTCCCTTTCCCTTTGCTTCCAATTATGCTAGACAAACACAGGCCCTTATTTAGTGTTATTTAAGCATGAAATTATAACAGATCCTTTTAAATGCTAAGGCACTAAAAATAAGTCCTTTTATCAAGGCACACCAGGTCCAGGTCTAGAAGCTCATTAATTTCTGTAAATCAGACAAGATGAAATTCAAACGAAATCCAAGAGCTTCCAATGGCAGGTACATTCACTCTTCCCGAGATGACCACCATCCTTGTTCATCACTGTCATTAGCATTCACGCTCCTGAAAGGCTAAGGAGGGGCTGCCCTCTCAGCTGGGGTGAGCAGCACAGCTGAGAGGAATCAGTGCCGCCAGAAGGAGTGGAACATGGGTTGGAATCCCATTCTCACCCCTTGCTAGGGGTGGGGCCTTAGGGAATTTATTGACCTTCCTGGGTGTCAGTTATATATTCTATGAAATAGGGGAAATTGTACCTACCTTTAAATAAAGAACTGCTATGAAAATGAGATGAGCTTACTGCATACATACAGCACAAGATAAAACACTAGGCAGGTCTTCTGACGAAGTTGATTCACTTCTTTGAAACTCCCTCCACCCCCACCACCCCAAGGTCAGTCAAGGTGAAGTGGCCAGCTCCCTGAAGGAAGTCGGGGATGCCGAGGAGCTGGCCAGCATGAGCCGGCCCACGGGAACTTCGCGCAGCAGCAGCCTGTTACGAGAGATGATGAATGAGGGCTGTGGGGCGTTTGGCCGCATTCCCACCTGTCACTGTGACTTTCAGGAATATGCACTGCACTCCTCAGTTCTTGAGAGATTCTGAGCCTCACAAGAGAGCAATTGACTCCGAAAGCAAGAGGCATGGACAGAGGACAGCAGCCTCGATGGGCCCACCAGGCTGTGTTGTCTAATTTTCCCCATTACACTTTCCTGAATTTACCTTTTTGAAACTATTGGTAATAAAGAGAAAGAGGGAGGCCCCTTGTCAGTATTTGCCCATCATCCTGCCTCCTCCAACCAAGGGAAGACCCCAGCCATCATCCCACCTGACTCGTGACCTCCCCAGAGCAGTGCCAGCAGCAAAGTTCAGAAAGGGGCCTGCACCGCCTAAGCTATGAACTGCCCTCCCTCCCGATAAAAGCAAAGCTGACCCGGCTTCCTGCCCAATTCCTTCCCCAGCCCCAAGCCCAGTCCACTGCCTCAGCACTAGGGCAAAAGAAACAGTTGAGAAGCTAGGGACAAAATTAATTATTTTTAAGCAAGAAACCAAGAAATGCAATAACCCACCAGCTTTTCCTCTCTCAGGAGAGCAGAGTTTCAATATGATTTTGGATCACAAGTGAAATGAGTTAGATGGATGCCGACATTTTAGCCGTACATGTATCTTTGATAAGTTGTATGAGCAAGCCCCTTACAGTGGGTTGGAATAAAATAAGGAAAGACTCGGGTGTGTATTGGGTTTTCCCCTCATTTAAATTTTTTGGAGACATGTCGGAGTAATTGTAGTGCAGTAGAAAGCAGGAAAGTGCCAGAGTCAGCATGGACGGGTCCAAATCCCAGCCCTTTCCTGTGTGAGTTATTTGACTTTGGGTGAGTGACTTGACCTCTCTGGTTCTGTTTCCCCATCTGAATTATTGGGATTATATATCTACCTTTCAGAGTTCTTGTAAAGGATAAAAAAAAATTATAAAACATCTGTAACAGGCTAAATATTCAACAAACGGTCACAGTTATTACAGAAATTAGCACCTCCTTACTGAAAAAGCTCTGAGGAGCTCTTGTAATGAGTGTACCAGTGAGGATTCCAACCTGTGTGATAAACGCCCAAACAGTGTGTGCTATAAGAGCCAGTATGTGGTACCAGAATGCCTATATCAGCTAGAATCCTTGCACTACAAGTAGAATTAAACTTATTCTAGTCAACTTCCATAGAAAATAAATTTATTAAAATAGATAACATGTAGCTCAGTCACTCAACTTTAAATCTCAACTATCTCAAGGCGCCATTATGAGGGATCGTAAAAGAGAGGATCTTATCTTACCATTGTTGAGTGAGTAGAGGAAGACTCAAGGCCAAGGGGAAGAGAAATTAAAGCTCTATGTCTTCACATTTGTGCTTTAAATATATCAAGTCATCAAAAAATGTTTATCTATAATACTTAAATAATAGCACAGAGATATTGTTATTCAGATGTCTTGCACACGTGCCATTTTCTGTTTTCTTTGTGCTGTAGCACCCTAGAGGAGTTCAATAGATACATTGATACTAATTCTCTTAACAGAAAAACTTTCAGTTATTGACGTTAGTTTTGGGATGATAGTAGAGTAACTTCTTTGAAAAGGGAAAGAGAAATAACGTTACCAAGGCAAATATGGGCACCTAGTATGTGTCCCACACTGTGCTAGGCATTTACACACCTTATTGCAACTGAATCGAACAACCTATGAGGCAGATATTGTTATTCCCATTTCACAGATAAGGAAACTGAGGCTCAGATTGATTGTGCAGGTTACCCAGATAGAGATAGAGATGGAATTTGAAGCCAGATTTATTTAAAGATCAAACTGTCTCCACTCCAGGAAAAAACTAAGGGGGTAAATGTGCCCTGGAAAAAAAGCAAAAGTATTTCTTGGGACACAATTGTACCAAAAAATTATTTGTTGTTTATGAAAGTCATTTAATTGGGCATACTATGTTTTATCTGGCAACCTTAATTTATGTTTTGAAATTAGATTTTGTGTACTTTTTCCTTTATATTTGATGTTTTATTTAACTACCCCAAGCTTTTGTGTTAAATTAAGTAAAAATGAATGCATAGTTATTTAACATAAAAAGGCACTAATATGGTATTTCTCTAGGGTTTTGGTGGCTGATCCTAATGTCCAAAGCAGACCACCCTGAACAAAGCTATTCTCTCCTTTCCTAGAAATAGCTCTGTTTCATGTTTCAAATACAATTTTAAAAAATTAAATTATTGTAACCTTTATATCCCAAAGGATCATTATTTTATGTCGTCATTCATCAAGACATTAAGGAGGGGTTATTTAATGCTCTACCCTGTCTCATAAAATACGGAAGCAATGTCCAAAACCAGTGTTTTCCAGTTCTGGACAAAACGGTGAGCTGGCACAGACTGCTGGTTCCCTCTCCCCAAATCGAGCCTGGAAAAAATGACAGAAGGGAAGGTGAAATCCATGAAATACTAAGTAAGATCTTAGAAACCTTGACTTGAAAGTGCCGTTGGCAGGGGGGGGAGGGGAGGGCCGAGAGAGACAGATTTGGCTGCGACTCTGCGGCACCGGGGCCTCCACCCAGAGAGACAGCCTCTTCTTTCTCCCTGACTCTCTGGGACCAACACAACAGTGTCTGCCCTTCTTCTCCTCATGAATATACGTTACCAAACAGGTGGCTAGTATC
Organism: Indri indri; assembly: GCA_004363605.1. Classification (NCBI taxonomy): domain Eukaryota; kingdom Metazoa; phylum Chordata; class Mammalia; order Primates; family Indriidae; genus Indri; species Indri indri. The sequence continues at coordinate 77,723 of RJWJ010000079.1, forward strand.
CCCCAGAAAATCTAAGCTCACAGTCACATACCCAATTACCTGAGGAGTAAAACTACCTCCAAAGAAAAACAACTAACTGTATGACGTAAAACATATGAAGCATGATTATTGGAACAGAAAGACCAAGAATTTGGAATAAATATAGTTTCAAGGATAAATACACTATCAATATAAAACAAGGAGAAATGAAAAAGGAAACATGAGAGAGTATTAGAAATAAAATTTAATAATGGACATTTTTAAAGATAGGGTAAGTAATAGGATGGATACAGCTGAAGAACAAATTAGTAAACTGAAAGATCAGGTGAAGAATGCCACAGGAAAGAATAAACAGACAGAAAATATAAAATAAGGGCTGAGCATAAGGAGGGTCAAATGAGAAGTGCTACCTTCAGGTAACAGGGATCCCTAAAGGTGGTGGAAAAAGAGAAAGATGTGAAGAAATGTGGGGAGAAATGTCCCAGACTTATTAATTAACTTAGATCAAAAGATCCCACACTGAATCAAACAGAAGCGATAAGCAAAAGGCCACACCTGGAGCCGCATATAGAACTGTAGGCGTAACGGTGAAAAAAATAAATGTTTAAAGCACCCAAAGAGAAAGAAGAAATCAGCTACTAAGAACAAGAATCAGATTGACATTAATCTTCTCAACATCCATATTAGAAGCAAGAAGATAATGAAGTAATATTTTTAAAACATTGAAGGAGAATAACTTTGAACCTAGAATTGAATACATCAAATTGTCATTTAAACGTGAGGACATAATAAAATATTCTTAGGCATAAATGCCTTAGAGGGCTTGCCAAAGTCCCACAGTGAGGAAATATTTGGAGGAAGTACTCAAATAATAAGAGAAATAAATCCAGGAGTTACTGCAACTGGTATAGAAATCAACGTTGATAAAGTATCTTAGTATAATTTTTCTTATAAAAAGAGAGCACTGAGACAGGAGAAAGCAAAAATATTCTTAATAGTCAAAAGCCAAAATTCCAGGAAAAACCAACATGATCAGAGGTAGGGAGGTGAAGATGTTAGGTAGATAGCAGGGATTCCGGGTCTCCTAGGGACGAAAGTGGGTGCTGGGACCCCCATCTTGGTCCTGCCCCACCGTAATCTCCCCAGCGACTGCCCTACCCGGGGAGGAGGGACTACCGGATGAATCCGCCAATCAACTTAGCGCACCCGCTGCAGGAGAATGCGGAGGACTCTCTAGCCCACGGCCAAGTCAGATAGGTACCACAGAGTCCGGAAATTGACCTAGAACAACCCGCATGTGTAGTGATGCAACTCCCAACTGTCCAAAGTGGTGCCATGGTGACGTCTGAGCCACTGGGGAGGTCCCAATCCGGGCACTATAAAACAGGACACTGACCATAACCAAACCCTTTTTTGGCCCCTTCCTTTTGCTCTCCCTTTGCTGTGACAATGAGTCTGGCCATCATCCATGGCGTATGTATCACACTCTCTAAACCTGTATCTTGCTCTTGCCCTATAATCCCATCTTTCTCGCCTCAATGAACCTCACTTTCGTGCTCGCCTTACTTTGGCATATCTGGCCATTCTTTGGCCATGAGCGCACTAAGAACCGATGTTTCAGACTGAAACCTGACAAAGATACTAAGAGACATGAAAGTTCACCAATATATTCATCTTGGGGAAGAGAGAGATAGAGACAGAGATTGAGAGAAAAAGAGAGAAAAAAGGAAGGAGAAAGAAAGATTTAACTTTAAAAATCAATAGAGATAAATAAATACAAATATGGGTGTTACAGGCAACCATCACAAAATCAAAATTAGAAGAATATCAGCATATCCAAGGAAAAGAGGGAATGGAGAAAAAAGAAAAAAAGGAAAATACAGTAAATGGAAGAAGTAAGATAGAACAAAGTTCTAATATCATAGTAATTAGAATAGGTATAAATTAATCAAACACATTAATTAAAAGGCAGAAACTTTTTTTAATCCGACAATACATTAATTGCAGGATACACACTTAAAAACACACAGAAAGTTTAAAAATAAAAGGATAGAAAAGATATATTAGTAAAATATGAACCAAGAGAAAGCTTAGTAGTGATTTTAATATCTGGGCAAGATATAATTTAAAACTAAAACAATTTGTAAAGCAAGAGAAGAACAAATCTATACATAAAAGAGGGAAAAAGATGATATTGCCAACATAAACACACATGCATTTGTCTGAACTGCAGGAAGAAAGCAATTAATGAACAATTGTAGTTGTGGTAGATTTATTAGAAACCAATGTCAAGTGTAAGAAAATAGCAGAGATATCAAAAACCTAAATAACATAATTAATAAGCTCCAGCAATTATATAAACAATACATATGGGAACTATGCCCCAATAAATAGAGAATACAGTTTTTAGCTCACTCCAGTTACAAAAATAGACCACATATTAGATCATTGAAGCAATCTCAATAAATTACTAAAGAACAATCAAACAGACTATGTTCTTCACCAATAAACAAATAGAATTAGAAATTATCTACACAAGGATACATTAAATAGCATATTTAGAAATAAAACCACATTTTATTAAACAGTCTTTGGGTTAGACAGAAAATAATAGAGAAGATTTAGAAATATTCGGGACTGAATGATAATTAAAATACCAACTGTCAAAACCTGTGGGATATTAGTAAAGCCATGCCAGAGAAAAAATTATAGTTTTAAATAAATTAGCAGGAAACAAGAAAAGTTAGAAATAAATTAGTAAGCATGCAATAAATAAATTAGGAAAAAAGAGCCTTAGAGCAAAAGCAAAGAAATAAAAAGTAAGGAAATAATAACAGTAAGAGCAGAAATCGATGAAATAGAGAACACACACACACACACACACACACACACACACACAGCAGCAGCAGCAGCAGCAGCAGAAGAAGAAGATTAACAATCCAAAAGGTGTTTTGTTTGTTTCCTAACAAAAATAAAATAGAAAGATCTCTAGTAAGACTGATCAAAAAAAGAGTGAGAAAAATTGCATGCCCTCCCCATAAAGGAGGAAAGGAAGAAATTAAGAGAAGAAACAGCTATCAGTGAATATATTTGAAAATATTGGTAAAACAAATAAAAACCTAAAATAATTTTTAAATGCTGAAATTGTAACAAAAGGATTTGGGGAGCTCAAAGAGATCAATAAATATTTAAAAGAGCTAGGAAGGACATTCAATGACTTTTCTGCCCCAAAACAGGCCAGATACTTTATGGGAGAGTTCTATGAAATTCTCACAGAATGATAAATTCCAATTTTAAACATTGTTTCTAAAAAATATGAAAAGAGGGAAAGCCACCCAAATAATTTTATTAGAAAATGATCATCTTGATTCTAAAGCCAGATAAACACATTGAGGAGAAAATTCTAGAGCCATTTTAGTTATTAACTTAGATGCAAAGATACTAAACAAAAAGTAGAAAATAAAATCACAATGATGTGTGTGTGTGTTAACAAGCTCAAGTGGGTTGTCCAGGAATGCATCAAAAATCTAACAACATAACTTACCATATTCAGGATGAAGAAAAATTATATAACTATATATATATATAAATTTAAAATGTATATAAATAAAGTATATGATTATATATTATAATAATATCAACTGATGCAGAAAGAGCAGTTGATAAGGTTTGACACCTATGATGGATGATGATTTCCATCCTCGCTATTATTTTAACTTAGTACAGGAGATGAATATTACAAGGAAAGTAAAACAAAAGATATAAGGATTGGAAGGGAAGTGACTAAATCACCTGCTAGGTAGAATCTAGAAGAACCAACACAATGCCAGATGCAAGATCAACCTACAAAAATCAAAATACTTCTCCATGCTAGCAAAACCCAACAAGAAAATGTCGTTTTAATAAAAGAGGAAAACACCAATCACAATACCAGCAAACAGCTACAACGTATCTAGAAGTTAACATCACCAAAAGTCACAAGGCCTCTATAAAAAATAAAGTAAAACTCTAATAAAAGACATAGAAGAGAATAATACAGATGTAATAAATAAATTAAGAAATTCCATGTTCTTGGACGGGATGATTTAATAGTCTAAAGATGTTGATTATCTCTAAATTAACATATAAATTAAAGCAACTGAATTAAAATCTTAAGTCAAATTTCCACAAAACATGATGAACATACTCTAATATGCATTTGAAAACATCTCTACCAATAGATAAGTCACCATTAAAAGAAAAGACCAAATGGAAGGGCCTTGCACTGCAAAATGTTGTTAGAAGATGATAGTTTAAAAAAATACCCTCTGGTATTAACATAAAAACAGGTAAATAGAACAAAGAACTGTCAAAGATCCTTGACATTATGGGATGTAATATACAATAAAGTAGTACTATAAATGGGGAAAGAGAATTATTTAGTCGTTTTGGCAGAAATTGACTCAATAGAGAAAAATAACTGAGTCCCTAATTAACACCACATAGAAGAAACATAGGAGAATATCTTTGTGATTTGAGGGTGTATAACATCCTAAATAAAAATGTTAAGGGTAAATCCTAAAACAATAACACAGTGAATTCTGTGGCAACAAAATTTAATATTTCTGTGCATTGAACAACACTACGGACAAAGTCAGAAGACAGATATTTTTAATATTTAAAACTGTAAGGAATTGATATCTAGAATAAAGAAGAACTACAAATTAACATCAAGAAGAGAGCATCTCTATTACAAAAATGGACAACTAATATAAACAGACAATTCCTAAAAGAGGAAATCCAAAACCTGAGAAGCATACCAAGAGACACTCAAACTCATCAGTAGTCAGAAAAATGCAAATTAAAACAACATTGAGATTCCTCTCTGTGCCAATTAGACTGGCAAGAATTAGAAAACTGGATAATGCCAAGTGTTGAGGGAGGGAATGTAGGTATATTGGAATTCCCATGCACTGCCGATGGAAACATAGACCAATTCTGCTTTCGGGGGAAACAGTCTTGCACGACTCACACAAACTAAATGCACACACCTTACAACCCAGCAGTCTATTTTTAGGTTATTTATCTAAAAGAAATTTTCACCCAAGTCCAAAAGGGGATGTACTCAAAAAAATAGATGAAAGGGATTATATCAAACTAAAAAGCTTCTGCACAGCAAAGAAAACAACATGTGCAGAGACAACCTATGGATTGGGAGGACATATTTGCAAACCACACATCTGATAAGGAGTTATTATTCAAAATAATATAATACAAGAAGCTCAAACAACTCAGTCATTTAAAAAGCAACAAAAAAGGAACAATTTAAAAAATGGTCGAGGACCTGATTCGACATTTCTCAAAAGAAGACATACAAATGGCCAACAGACATACGAAAAACTGCCCAATATCAATAATCATTAGGGAAACAAAAATTAAAGCCGCAGTGAGATATCACCTCACCCCTGTCAGAATGGCCGTCATCACAAAAGCAAGATAAACGTTTGAGGATGTGGCAAAAAGGGAGCCCTTGCACAGTGTTGGTGGGAATAGAAATTAGTACAGCCAGATGGAAAACTGGATGGAGGTTCCTCAAAAAACTAAAAATAGAATGACCCTATGATCCAGCAATGCCACTTCTGGGCATTTACCCAAAAGATTTGAAATCGGTTTGTCAAAGAGATCTCTGCACTCTTATGCTCCCTGAAGCACTATTCACAGCAGCCGAGTTACAGAATCAACCTAAGTGTCCATCGGGGCATGAATAAATGAAGAAAATGTGGTGTGTATACACAACGGAGTACCATACAGCCATTAAAAAGAAGGAAACTGTCATTTGCAATGTGAATGGAATTGGAGAGCATTATGCTAAGAAAAATCGGCAGGCACAGAAAGACAATACTGCATGTTCTCACATCTAAACAATCTATAACGATAGAACTCATGGAAGCAGGGAGTAGAATAGTGGTTACGGAGGCTGGGGCTGTGCGTGAGTGGGGAGATGATTCAAGGGTACAACATCTGAGTTAGACAGGAGGAATTTTTTAGTTCTATTGCACAGCATGGTGAATATAGTTAACAATAGAGTATTACACATTTCAATTTGCTAAGAGAGTAAATTTCTAATGTTCTCACCTCCAAAAAAAAATGTGGAACATTAGAAGTGACGGATATGTTACCTAGCTTGATGTAATGACTCCCTATTGCATTCATAAATCAGAACATCCCTTTGTACCCCATGAATTTATCCAATTATAAATTGTCAGTCAGTTTACAATTTTTTTAAAGGGGATCTGTTTGGGTGTTTGGAGGCTAACAGGATTGTATGAAGGATGGTTGGTCTGCTCACTCAGGCAGATTTCAGTTAGAAGTGAGACATTTCAATAACATTTTAGTCGTTGGTGGAAGTGAGGGAGCAATGTGTTGATTTTGCAATCCAGGTCTCAGACACTCGGATTTAAGCTTCTGGCTGCAGAAGTCAGCTTAGGGAAGATAGGCGTTGGGGAGGAGAAACCTAACGAGCCTTAATCCCTTACAACTCCTACATTACAGCGTTTCAGCAAATATTTTGCAAAAGGATTTTCTGGATGAACTTCAAACTGCAAGAGGTTGAGCTTGGCAGCTCAAAGAACTGTGCAAATGATTTTTTAGAAAATGGAATGAACATTGTTTCAGCTGACATTTAAACTTCTGTTCTTTTTCACTAGCCTGTCACATTGCTTCATATGTTTTGGTCAGACAAGCTTCCCAGAAGAAGAAAACGGTATTTCTAGGATTGTAGGATTATAATATGGAATCCTGGTATCTGTCACTTTTTGCTTATATAAAAATCCTATTAATATAAAAATTCTATTAATAGAACCCAGAACCCTGACCAGCTTCTGCCTCTTTTGTGGATTTGGTAGCTCCAGTGGAAGTAGCAATTTTAAATACTAGCAGAGTTTAAGTAAGAATGACCCCAACCCAAGATCTTTTCAGCTGTATCTCCTCCTCCCGGCTGGAGTCCGAGACACTGTAAACCCAAGGAATATGTGAGACGCTTTTAGTTCTTTATTCCATTCCATTGCTCACAAAACTGCATTTGAATTTTTCAGGCCATATGACCATATTTTGAGATCTGTAAACACGATCCTTTAATGCACTTACTTGATGTAATCTTTGGTGTCGAGTTGGATTACAGATCTGCAGACCCAAGTTTTTCCATCCCCGCAACCAGTCTTGAGCTTGCCTTGCTGTAACGGGTAACGTTCGCATGCACGTGAATGCGTGTGACATAAATGTGTATGTAACGATATGTGGAATCAGATTCTACATCCCTTCACCATCGCTTCAGCTGCCTGCGTGCCGCCTCTACCTCTAAACCGTCCACGTAAGCACAAAACTGGGAAGGTGTGAGAGAAGGAAAGAGAGAAGGAAAAAGCGGAGGGAGAGAGAAAGAGAGACAGGAGCACTGGAGGGTGGAATGGAGACTGCGTCTGGTAACCATTACTGCTGTCGAACAAGTATTTCTGATTCTTCTCCCTTTTAGGAGTTGTGTGTCCCAATCCTTCCTTCAGATTAGGACCATGTGACTAGCCGGGGGCCATGTGTCACTTGTAGGCCAGAGTGGCATATTGCCAATGTCAGACCTTCCAGATTTCTCTCTTTCCCCTGACACAGTGCCCAGCATCATTCAAATGGTGGCTTCCATGTCAGCAATAAAGATCAGAGCCTCCCTGCTAACTAGCAGTGGACAAATAACTTAAGAATTTGTTCTTGGTTGTTTTAAACTCTTGAGATTGGGGTGGGAGGAGTTATTGCCACACAGGACGTAGAGGGAGGACAGTGATTTTCTCCTTCCCTCCAACTCAGGTCTTTGTCATCCTCCAAGCCAAATGTGGGGGCTCTAAGAGAATTGTTTTTAGAGACTTGGAATAACAGCAAAAAAGAGGCAGGCCTCTCTTTCCCTGCTAAGTATCGCTTAGGTGACAGATGTGATGTTCATTTGAGCAAGTGAAAATGAATGGGAGGGACACAGCAAGGCAGAGAGGGGTAGGAGTTCATCTGACTAAACATCCGATATTCATCATATCAAGAATGTGAGAGATTCTGGTGGGTCAAAAGTGAAAACCTTGACCTTCCAACCAAGTGCAGATCATCAAGACCACTGCATAAGCCTGCGTCCACCTGGTGTGCCTGTTCCCGTATGCAGGCTCTCCCAATTGCCAAAAATGATCTTCTCCACACACCCAGACCACCTCACCTGGCTGAGCAGGATGGTAAGCAACAGTTGAATTTGAGATACTTGTCCCTCTTGCCAATATGCTAGAGGATGAAAGGAATGCAAAAGAGGAAAGGAAGGGAGCGACCCTGCCTTTTCCTCACCACGGATCCCAACGGCCGTAGTCAATCCCAGAAATGCACTAGAACATTCAATAAGACTGTACAGGACTTTCAACAACTGAAGGTAACTAAAAAGCTGAGAAAATCTCCATGATCCCATTATAAGACAGTAAAGTTAGATTTGACAAAATATGGTTGAAGGCAGTGATGGGAGAAAGAAAAACTGCTTCACGCTTGCACTGCACTGAGTTTGGAACGTTCGCAAAAATAGTTACATATCTAACTAAAAATAATGATTAATTTTTCTAAAGCACTCTGGAACTCATACATCCAAATGAGTGTTGTCATTCAAAGTAATCTCCAAGGCTACACTTTTCACATAGTCATGCCTTCATTGCTCAAAACATTTTCAGTATTGCCTTCGGAGTCAGTTTATGAGCCGAAAAATAAAATATCTCTTTATAGCCCCGCTCAGCCTTCCTTGGATTACTACTTTATTTGCTCTCCTTCCCTCTCCTCGGTCTGTATTTAGCCTAATTCCGCACCTCCCTCTCAGTCTGTCACATAAGACAAGCGAATTTCTTGCTGGCTCCGGAAGAGTCCTCTGAGAATGCTGAGGGATGCAAGGGGCTGGAAGGTGAGGAGAAGCAGCAAGAGAGTTTAAGGAGGAGCAGCCCGTGTGACGCTGCCTGCTGGAAAGCCGGGAGTTGCTGGAAAGCCGGGAGTTGCTGGAAAGCCGGGAGTTGCCGGCAAGGCATTGCCAACCGACCATCGCACGTGTGATCCCCCAACCTTGAATCTTCCTGCATGTAAAAAGGTACTAGGGCTATTTTAAAAAAAAGCCTCATTAAATTTTTTAAGATTCAAATCATACAAAGCATGTTCTCTGTTCACAATGGAATTAAATTACAAATCAATATCAAAGATATATGGAAAGTATCCCCAAATGGTTGGATATTAAATAACACAGTTCCAAACATCTCGTGGGTCAAATAAGAAATCAAAAGGGAAATTAAAAAGTGTTTTAAACTGAATGAAAATTAAAACATACATATCGGATTTGCGGAATGCTGCTAAGGCAGTGCTTAGGGGATACGTACAGAACTGAACACCTAAATTGGAAAAAAAAAAAAGAATTGCCTCAAATCAATGACCTCAGCTTCAAGCTTAGTAAATTAGAAAAATAAGAACAAATGAAGCCCAAAGTAAGCAGAAGAAAGAAAATAATAAAGATCAAAATGGGAATCGATGAAACAGAACAGAAGAAAACAATAGGTAAAAGCAATGAAACCAGAAGCAGCTTCTTTGAAAAGGTCAATAAAATTGATAAACCTCTAGTGGGTATGAGAGGTTGACATCATTACAGATTACATAGATATTAAAAGGATAATAATGGAATATTATGAACAACTTTATGCCTATGAATTGGAAAACTTAGCTAAAATAGACAAATCTCTTAAAAGATAGAAATTATCAATCTCACTCAAGAATAAATATGTAACCTAAATGACCTATTTCTATTAAAGAAATCGAATTTATACTTAAAAACCTTCCCGCAAAGGAAACAGCAGGCCCAGAGAGTTCCACTGGCAAATTCTAAGAAACATTAAAGTGAAACAATACCAACTCTAAACAAATTCCTTCCAAAAGTTTCAAAGGAGAAAATACTTCTCAACTCAGGCTATGAGGATGACATTACCCTGATACCAAAAATGGACAAAGACATTACTAGAAAACAAAACTGCAGACCGATATCCCTCATTAACATAGACAATAAATTTCTAAATAATATCTTAACAAATCAACAGAATATAGAAAGGATCATAATCATGACCAAGTAGAATTTATTCTTGGACTGCAACATTTGTTTTAACATTTAAAAAATCAGTGCAACTCACCATTACCTTTTAGCTTTAAAAAGCTAAAAAAAAGAAAAGAAAAGATAATCATGTGATCACCATCAACATTAGAGAAACAAGAAGGAAACAAGAATCAAGAAGGAATTCTAGGATTTGGGCCTAAAAAATGTGACAGATGTCACAGAAAATTCCAGAAGAACAAAAGAGATGCCAGCCATTTGAGTTTGATATTCAGATCATTTCTTGACTTTTTCATAATAGTTTCAGTAGAAAGAGATGGATGAAGGTCAGATAGTCCGATTTTCCAGGGCTAGTGAGTAAAGAGAAGTAAATATCACCCATGAGTAAGACATGGCTGGCTTTGAGACCTTCTTTTCCCCTCCACTAAACTCACAAATGTGCACATACCTGTCTCACACGCACACACAATCTGCTAACTCTTGTCAGTCCTCTACCACGATGCCCCTGGAATCCATTGTTCATTTCATTCCCCCACAACACTGACCTAACTCAGCTTCTGTTATCTCAATCATTCTCTGAATACACATTGAGAGTCTTCCATGTGCCAGGTATCATGAAAGACGCTGAGAATGTGAGAACCTGATGGTAAATAAGACATGGGGCTTGCTCGGAAGTTTCTCAGAGTCGAGTGCTGTTGGTGGAGATTTGCTTTACAAAGGAGATCATGTTATGTGGCAAGTTGAATGCCAGAGGAAATAAGAGGGTGTTAATAGAAGAGGGATTGGCAATGACGGAGGTCCAACAAGAGATGAGGCATCTAGTCCAACATAAAGTGGTCAGGAGAAGCCTCTTGGTGGAAGACATTCCTGAGCTAAATCTTCAAAGTGAAGGCTGTAAGGCCATTGCTATGGAGAGGAGAGACGAAGGTAGGTGGGAAAGGAAGAATTCCAGTCGGAAGCTGCAGAGAATGTTCAGGAAATGACAAGCATCTCGGGATAATTGGAATATGATTTGCGAAGGAAGTGGCAGGACAGGAATCTGGAGAGGGAGGCGGGAGCCAGATGTTTGAGGGTCCTGAACTGCAGGATGAAGGTGATGTGGAACCATGTGGAGGGCTTTATGCACAGAGGAGACACAGATTGTCCTTTCACAAAATCATCCTGTCGGAGCCCAGCCCCACATCTCACAGAGCCTCGAAAGCTCAGGGCACGTCTCCCACGCAGCCTCACCTCCAGCACATAGAAGCCTCTTCACACTGTTGCCACCCAGAGACCTGCCTCACTTTTAGGCTGTGGAGGACTCCTGTGGGGCCAGGAAGACTGGTGGGACCTCTTACGTGCAGCCACAGACTCCACCTTCCTAAACTGAGGTCCTACTCACAGTTATCCTCTTCTTTTTCCTGATTCCCAAATAGCATGGCATTTCTCCTTCCCTGACCTGCTGCTGGCACTCACATTTCTCCTAAGTCCTTCCTTGCTCTGTGCTCTCTGGAGTCTCCATTTCTTGATTAGCAAATTCCCTTACACTCTTAACTTCTTCACTGAGTGTCTCTTTACTCCATGATCTTAATGTGGTTGTCCCCTAAGAACCTTCTTTCCCTGTAACCATCTCAAGTGGACCATCTTGTCACTCACGTCATTCAGAGTTGGAAGTCAAGCCCAGAATCCTCTTACCTCCAGCTCCCAGACCATTATTCCACCCTCTTATACAAACTAACCCAGCTCCCTTTCCCTGCGTCACCCTCAGCCATCAGCTTTGTCACCTACTGCCCTCGTGGACACTGTTCCTCATATGCTGAGATCTGTGTGATCCCTGCCAAGTTCTGCTGCCATCCTGAAGGGTCCAATCACCCTTTGACTTTCTCAACTCCAAAGAAGTCCTCCACTCAGAGACCGTGTTTTCACCAGAAGCTGTCTCATCTCCAAAGAATGAACAGTCTAATCACAACATTCCATCATCCCAGTGTCCTTACTCAATTATACCCATAATACCACTTCCCTCTCCTCATTGGGATTTCCAGTCCCTTGATCTCTCTAACCCCTCTTCTCTCCCTGCCCCAACTCCTTATACATCGTATACACCATGTTCCATTCCTTGAATCCCTCTTTTGCTGAAATGTCATATCGAGTCTTTACAGAATCAATTCACTTAGCACTTCCATTTTCGGAAACCTCTGTCCTCAGCTAAATGAGGTACCCCTGTATTGCCAAAAAAACTCCTGATTGATCTCTTCATATTCCAAGGTTCTTCCCACTCTAAAAATTCTAGTACTTCACTTCATGATTCATTTTTTTTAAAGCTGAGCCATGATCACTCTACTACACTGATCTCAAATCTTCAAGTGATGCCCACTGCCAATCAAAGCAACTTCACCCACCTAAGACTTACGTTCCAGAATCTCCTGCAACTCCGCTCTCTGGTCTCACCTCACTCTACTCCTGTCCATGTTTAGTGATCTCACTTCCCAGCTGGGTCTCCAACACCCATACTTTTCCTTGATTCCTTCCACATCCCATACCCATCCCAGTCTCTACCCCCAAAAGTAAACACATGCATATATTTGCCTCTCTTGTGAAATATGTCAGAGACTTGGCCTTGAATTATAGTTGTAACACCCATTTCTCTAGCTCAGCATCATGCCTCTCCAAAGTCTTTCCAGATACTTCTGGAAGAACACAGGACTGAATGTAATGCCACGTTGCAGCCGGTGCTTTGTCTCCTCTGCTCCTCCAGTTCTGCCAGCAATGTTGCCCACAGTGCACTACTGAGGGTTAACACCTCCTCCCAGTGACAGAGCCATTTCCTGCACAGAGCCCCACCCCAAGTCTCCCTCTACCAGTACCACTCTGAGCTGAAGCCAAGCCACTGAAGAAGGAAGACTTCCCTTCACCCACAAAGCCCCTGGTACCATGATCCAAATTTATAATCCTAAAAGAGAGTTTCTGGGTATTCCCAACACCTCACAGAGGGTTGGTGTGTAAATCCACATTTTGCTTGAAGTCTCTCCCTTCCTAAGAATCAGAGGTAAGGCCATGGAGACTGGCTGGCAGAGAAAATCTCTGGGAAAAATTAAATGTTTTTCTCTGAATTCCTTTCCACTCCTCCTCTCCCCATTTCTGTCATCCGTATCTCCTCCTCTGGAGGTGCTTTGTTGTCAACGTTGGTAGACTCGTCAATGGTGACTCATTAATCCTCTCTAACAATTGTGCCTCAATACCCTCTGCTATTTCATCAATTTGTCTAGTTATGGTGCTGGCTGAAACAGAAACATGTGCCACCTGTCAAAGTTCAGCCCCTCCTAAAAGTTCACGGCAAATGTCCTCAGCAGCAGGCAGGACCAACTCTTCACCAGTAGTAAAGGGCTTCTTAGCTTTAGCAATGTGGTAGCCACTAACAGTGATGCTCTCAGTGCAGGTACATTTGGTGAAGTGTGGCCTTCAATAATTGCTTCTGTTCTTCGTGTTCACATTTTTCCTTTGGAAAAACTCCAAAGGTTTGTCTTTTAATGCAGGCACTTGGTCTCCATGTGGTGAAGCAGTTTTGAAGGTCTCATGGCTTTGTTGGGTAGCTGGTCACCACGTTATACAAAGCAGCTTGGAGAATGTGAATCGGCTGTTGGAATGAATCCGTAATATAATAGGACTCTTGATATTTTCTTTTAAATGCAGCTTACGTTTTGCTGGCAGTCTCAGAGTCTGCTGCTGTCTCATCATTGGGTCTCTCCCTCTTTTCAAAGAAGTTCTCCAGCAATGTTTGGTTTTTACTCATTTTGCTAGGTTAGCTTGTGGGCTTAGCAAAACTGTGACTGAGACAAGTGAGCAATGCAGGAAAGAGGCGCAGTTGGAAGTGGTAAATAAAATAATGGGCAGGCCACATACAGACTAAAATAAATGTCAGATTCTGACTTAAAGCTGCCACCAGATGTAGCTGTACAATTGAAGCAAGATGCTCACTTGCCACTATAAAGCCTGCCACCAGATGCAGCTTAATTGTCACGTGCCACTCACTGATAGGGCTTTGATATGAGTCTGCAGACAATTGATTTATTATGGTCTCTGTGCAGTCAAACCTCTCTGCTAATGATAATCTGTATTTGCAGCTGCTCCCCAGCGCTAGCATAACCTCCTCAGCTCCACCCCAGATCATCAGGCATTAGATTCCCATAAGGAGCCACAACCTAGACCCCTTGTATGTGCAGTTTGCAGTAGGGCTAACGCTCCTGTGAGAATCTAATGCCACCACTGATCTGACAGGAGGCAGAGCTCAGGCGGTGATGCAAGTGATGGGGAGTGGTGTAAATACAGACGAAGCTTCATTTACTCACCCACCGCTCACCTCCTGCTGTGTGGCCTGGTTCCTAACAGGTCACGGACCAGTATCAGTCCCCAGGGATTGGAGACCACAGACCTAGAACAAATTAGTTAACTTTCCAAACCTCAGGTTCTGAATCTATAAGATGGGGATAGTAAGGATCGTCTCACAGGGCCATGTGGAGAATCAAATGATGTCTGGATGATGCCTGATAGTTACTTGTATCTAGAAAGCAGTCACATTTCAACGTCAGGACAGTGGTCACAGTGATGGTGATACTCCATGAAAGAAGACAATGATCATGTCCCTCTTCTGAAAACTGAAGGTATCAGTCTGCTTATATAAAAGTCCAACTGGACCTTTACTGGTATACTGATCTTACCCACAAGAAACAAAATACCAGTTAGCACTAGAAATCCTACAAAGTGAGTCTCCTTGCTGCTTATAAAACATTTGAAGATTTTCCACTAAAGGAGTTCTTAAATTCTTCTACATTAGGATGTTACCCCATATCCATAAAACATCATTATTTGTGATGGCATATATAATTTGAATGTTTCAAAATCTATTTAAGATACTACAAAAATTCCATTGCTATAAAAAATGTATTTGCAATGTTGGCATATTATACAGACAAACTTTTATAATGTCATTTAAATTGTTTAGAGCCAAATTTATTTCCTTTTTTGTCTGGTATGTTTTTGCAGAAGATTTAATTTGGGGGGTAAATGGTCCAATATAAAAAGAGCAGAAAAGTCACCACGTGGCAATTTTATATTTTCAGCACATCGTGTCTGGCCATACATTTTTAATATCACAAAATTGGCTGGTTCTGTAATATTTTGATTGGAGATTTATGCATGCTGTTGCCATATTCTTCAAACAGATGTGCAGTAAATTTGATAAAAAAAAAAAAAAAAAAAAAACACTTCCTCCTGAAACTAGGACACTTGCTCATTTAAATAATATAAGACAACAACAGTCACTGTGGATGTTTCAGAAACACAGGATGTTCTACAAAGTAAAAGGCCCCAAAACATGCAGTCACAGTTTTATTCCCAATTCATTGCAGATCTTCAAAACTTGTAACTGACGTACTGCTGTAGCTCCCACAGTGGTCACTGCCATCCGTACTGTGTGGTGTGCAGCGGCAACCAAAACACCATGAAGCAGGAAGATTGGCCTGTTTTGTTAGAAACTGTAGTCCTGTGGATGGGGTTTAGGGTGACTCTGTGTCAAGGGCCTAATTATAGGCATTCCTAGAGGCTGTGCAGAAAAGTGAGGAGAATCCAGGCTTTGGAATTAGACATTCTGGGTTCCAGTCGCAGTTCTGGAATTTTCTAACATGGAACTTCCTTCTGCTTCAGTTTCTTCATCTGTAAAATGGGGATAATAAAACCTACTTTGCGTGGAGGTTCTAAGAGTTTAATGAAATCTTCCCTAATGTCTAGAATAGTGCTCGGCACACAATAGATTCTTGGTAGATTGTATTTACAATACTTACATATTTTGTTATAATTATTATCTTGCTAATGGTATCCTTGGTCGAAATGGGTTCCAGGAGATCAGGTGAAAAGATCTTTATAAATCCACACCAGCTACTAGGAAAAAACAAAAGCCAAAACCCGATGCCCATTCCCCAATGGTAAGCGATCTTATACACAGAATAACAATTACATGTAAAACTCCCCCAAATCCACCTTCTTCAAGAAGTTTTCTTGACAATGATGGGTATAAATAGCTTTTGTACATCATCCTAAACAACTTCCATAATTCCATAAACCAGACACTCTAAAACATCTGAAATCATTTACATATTCTATGTCATATTTTTATTCAATGCTCCACCTTTATTAATACACAAGTAATCCCAAACCTCATTTAAATGAGAGTTTTCCAACTTTTCCCCAACTGAAGCTTTTGCTAAATTATTTTCACCAGTATCCAAAGGGACCGATTTGAGTTCTTCGTCCTCTGGTGAAGATGGTAACGATACTAACGAAAGTCAAATGCCAAAACACCTAAGGGAAACCAGAGGGGTTAGATTATCTGCTGCAGATAAATAATTAAACGTAAACTATTTTTTAGTTTTGTCCATTGCTGGGCCTCGGCAAACCTTACATTTGGAGTCACCTGGCCAGTGAAACCTCTCCTTCCCTCACATTCTCCTCCACCTATCACTCCATTTCTCTGCCCCCTTTTCACTAGAACTTCTCTACGGAGCTGTTTTTATTCATTGTTTCCATTTTCACCCTCCCTTTCTCTCTTAAACCCACTCAGTCTGCTTGCTCAGTAAATATTTCACTGAAACTGCTTTTGTCTAAGTCACAAATGACCTCCGCATTGACAAATTCAGTGCTTAAATTATCGTCTTTTTTTATTTAGAATTTTTTAGGCAATATTTAGATTATACAAAATGTATGAATAATTCATCGATTATCTTTGTACCCACCACCAAGCTGAAAATGCAAAACATTACCAACACTGTTGAACGTCTCTGTGCATAGCTCCCAAATTGCTTGCCCCATTCTTAAATTAATTGGTGTCCCGAATTTAGCATATTTCATTTCCATGTATTCCTTTACGATTTTACTATGCAGACTCCCCTAGCCATGTAGGTTTGTCTGGCATGATTTGAAACTTTACAAATGGTATTCAGCTGCTCACGTCCTTCTTTGACGCTGTCACTCACTATCACGTTTCTGGGATCCATCCAGGTTGCTCTAGCTCACTCAATTTTTTCAGCTGAATAGAATTCCATAGTATAAATACACTAGAGTTTCTTTACCCATTCTCTTGTTCATAGACGCTTGGGGATGCTTCCAGTGTTTCTCTAAAAATAAACAGTGCTTCTGTGAGCATGCTTGTGCATATCCCAATGCTCAATTCCCAGTGCTCACCCTGTTTGATCTCCTGGAGGCATTTGACACAGGTGATCACGTCCGCCTTACAATGGACTTTTCACCTGACCGTGGGGACACAACATGCCTCCTGTTTTCTCTCGACATCGCTGCCACTGCTGAGTCCCCTCTCCTGCTCCTCCATGCCCGTCCTCTAGATGCTGGGGTGCCCCGAGGCTGAGGTTTCTCCCTGCTCTTCCGTCTCACTCCCTGCGTAATCTCAGCCACTTCCGTGGCTTTAAATACCGCTTTTTGCCGACAATCCCAAAATATTAAATATGTAAATCATTCTCTCTGCCCTATCCCTCGATCTTCAGGTTTCTCTGCCCAAATTCCTGTCCAGTATCTCCACTGGGATATCTAAATTTAACGCATCCAGAATTGATTGATTTCCACAGCTGTCCCCCAAAGCTTTTCCCTTTCCAAGGGCTCTTCATTTTATTGATTTGAATTCATTCAATCTGTTGCTCCGAGAAAAAAAAAAATCTCCTCTTTTTATCTTCTATGCTACTTCAAACACTTCAAATTCATCCAAAAGTCCTATAATATCTACCTTTAAATATATTTCAAAATAAACTACCTCTCATCATCTCCACCTCTACCAGGCCACCATACTCACTCAAATTACTTGATAGCTTCCTAAATGGTCTTCCTGCTCTCATTATCATCCCCCTACAAACCACTTCTAGAGATCTTTTAGAAAGGTAAAAGATATAAATTACATCATGGCTGAGAGATCTTCTAGAAAAGTAAAGTGTATAAATTATATGTCTTTCCTCTGCTAAGAACTCTCCAGAATCTCCCCGTCTCACTCACAATATAATCCAAGTCTTTTCCATGGCCTGTGAAGCTCTGGATGCTCTGGCCTCCTAAGTCCTCACCTTTCTAATCTCTAAGCGTCCTCCCTTTCCTCACCAGACTCCTATCGCACTGGCTTCTTGGCCGCTCCTCTTGCACACTGAACATTTGACGCCTCAGGCCCTTTGCATTTGCTCTTCCTTCTGCCCGCGGTGCTCCTTCTTCCCCTGTGATTGCACATCTTGGTCCTGCACCATTCAGATCTCTGCTCAGACGTCTCCTTCCCTGATCACCTTCTCCCATATTTCTCCCCCATTACTCCCTGTGCCCTTACCCAGATCACTTCACCTGTGTTATGGTCTAGACTGTTTTGAAATTCTGGGTGCTGCGACTTGCACTTCAAGTGTTTGGGAATCAGGATTAGAGCAGAATGTCTTAGTATTTTTGTTGGACATTTACCCTACTAGGATTCTTCTTATGGGAAAACAGCAATGGGTGACAAGAGCTTGAAGGAGTACGACCACAGGCTCAGGTGCTAAGGGATACATTTTTCTTCTGTTTTCAGTCCACCTAAACTACTGTCGCCCGATCCAAGATTCCTTAGAATATGAGTGTAGACAAAAATTCCCAAATCCAACTGAAACCTGCCTCAGATCTTCATGGAATCATCGTGGAGATCTGGAAACAGAGACCTCTCCTGTGGGAGCTGCAGGAATAAATTATTTCATGTAAGTGCTTAACAACCATGACACACAAAGCACCAGTCTCAGTGCCGTGCAGCAACACAAAGGCGTCAGGCGTGGCCTCCGCCCACCCCCGTGTTTCAGAGGCTCGTCATGGGTAAGTGACATCCTGCGATAGTCGAGAAGTGATGCAGCAAGTGCAGACAACAAGAGATGTGCTGCAGAAGCTCAGAAGGAGGTCAGCAAATAAAAACAGCGAGCATTTTTTGAGCAATTAGAGTGTGCCAGGCTTGGAACCAAATGATTTACATGTATTATTTTAGTTGACCTTAAAAATAATCCTTGGGGCCAGGTGCAGTGACTCACACCTATAATCCCAGCACTTTAGGAGGCCGAGGCAGATCACTTGAAGCCAGGAGTTTGAGATCAGCCTGGTTGCATAGCGAGACCCCGTCTCTACAAAGTATTAAAAAATTAGCTGGGTGTGGTGGCATCTGCCTGTAGTCCCAGCTGCTGGTGAGGCTGAGGCAGGAGGACCACCTGAGCACGGGTGTTAGAGGTTACAGTGAGCTGTGATCAAGCCACTGCTTCCAGCGTGGGCAAGGTGGGAGACCTTGGAAGCAGACATTACTAGCATCCTCATTTTGCAGATGGAAAAATTGAGACCCGGAGTCACACAACTTGAAAGTGAAGAACCTGAGTTTGCTTTATGGCAAAGTCTGAGTTCTTTTCCCCTGTGCTCTGCACTGAGAAGCTAAGGTCAATGTTATCCATGAAGAGCTCTGGCCTCTGAGCCATCGAGGCAGTCAGTATGGTAGAACTTGGAAGATGAATGAGCTGGGATGCATTGTATGTATAAAAATTTATTTAGTGCCAACATTGTGCCAGAAACTGGGGAAATAAAGATGGGCAGGTCACAGTTGCCATCCTCACAGAGGTCACAGTTGGGTCAGGGAATAGATGTCATTAAAGGCTGGGCTGTGAAGCCAGAGTGTCAGGGCTGAAATCCGGCCTCTCACGCTTACTTGCAGAGGGGCCTGGGCAAGTCTCTTCATCTGTCTATGCCTCAATACAGGAGAGCCCCTCCGGAGCCCCCAGGGACTTTGCATCCTCTTCTGAGGAAAGGGTTAGCGTGTTTTCAGTTGCACACGTGACCGTTGTTAGGTAGAAGTTTGATCCTGTTATTGTTTTTCTTTGGAGATCAAATATGATTTAAGGAGATGTGCAGAGGTTCCAAACTGACAAGGGGTGGAATGGTCAATTCTATATGTCAACTGCGAAGGTGTTTTTCGGATGAGATCAACATTGAAATCAGTGAACTCTGAGTAAGCAGCTTGCTCTCCATAATGTGGGTGGACTTCACCGGATCATCTGAAGGCCTGAACAGCCCAAAAAGACAAGCCGCAGGACGCAGAGGCCATGGTCCTGCAGGCTGTGCTCGGATTCCTCTGCACCATTGCTCTCCGGGGTCCCCAGGCTGCCGGCCTGTGCTGCAGATTCGGGACTCTCCAGCCTCTGTCCTTGCATGAGCCAATTTCTTATAATCAATCTACATATGTATACCCACATACACATACATACACATACAACACACACCCTGTTGTTTCTGTTTCTCTGGAGAACCCAGGCTAACACGTGTGGGGAGCCCTGCAGATTCCGAGCAGAGGAGCGACTCAGTTTAATTCACAGTTTATAAGGGTCACGGTAGCCCCTGCAGAAGGCAAGCATGGCAGCGAGGAGACCAGCTCCAAGGCGATGTCGGTAACCATGACGAGAAATGACAGCGGCTTGCACTGAGCGGTAGAGCCAGTAGTGGCTGAATTCGGGATATGTTTTTTAAGATAATGCTGATGGGATTCGTTGATGGATTAATTGCTATCATTGTAGAAACTGTGACAGAATGTGGTAAGAGCCATAATTATGGGACACAGAAGGTCATTTAGGATCAAAGATTCAGGATAAATTAGTTCCTCCAGGAAGGTGAGGGTTGAAGTGACTTTTGAGCTGGGCCTTGAAGAACAAGTCACGCGCACAGAGTGCGGCAGAGGAAGATTCCGGGCTGACAGAGACACAGCAGAAGGACGTGGGCAGGAACACACAGGACATGTCCGGGGAAGGCCCAAGTAGCCTAGTGAGGCCTGAGAGGGCAGTGCGTGGAAAGGAGACTGGAAAGGCAGGTAGGTGTGTCAGCAGGCGCTCGGTCCTACTCTCAGCAGATTGACGGTACAAGAGCTGATGCTGCGACAGGTCTAGTCATGGCCTTTGGCGCCTCCCAGGCCAATGGAAAAGCCGGGATGGGCATCCCCAGCCCCAGCAGAAAGTGCCTGGTGACCTGAGCAGCTCACGCTGCCTAGTCCCGGGAAGCACCAGCACTTTCAGAACCCAATCCCATGGATACCGACTTATGTTCATCATCTAACGCCAAAGAAAAAGTTATTTTATTCTAAGATGAAAAAAAAGCGATTGGTCTACTCACTCCTGAAGCTGGAATCGCCCTCACTGCCTGCTAAACACATCTTTTACAACTTGGCAGTGATCTTTGCCTGTGGAGCATCTCTGGACACTGAGAAGTGATATTGATTTGTTTCGCTTTTACCACTGGAGGTATTTATTCCTACTTGCACTCTCGCTTCTTTAATCTGGTTTTTAAAATATCCATGGCAGTGGTAGATCCTGGAGCTGATGACTCATGATTTGGGGGCATTCGGAGGAAGGGATGCTGCAGGGTGTGTGGATGTTCACTGTGACTTCTTCATGGAAATGGGCCAAGCGTACGGTCTTCCCTGGCTTGGCTAGACGAAGTTGAGAAGAACCCAAAATCAGTGCACGAGGAAGGGTCCTTGGTTTCCAACCAGTTACCGCATTCCCGTAGACCCCACTGTGCCGAGTGCTGTGCTCAGAGCTGAAGACATAGAGATGGGGGTGAGCAGAGCCTGTTTCAGAGCTCACAATGGGCATCAGATACGCCAATAAACAGACTGCAGCAGAAGGCAGACGATGCTTCCGTGGATGTGTGGACGCCATTGAGGTCAGTGGGGGCACAACAGAAAGAGCACTGATAGCATCCCAGAGAGGTCAAGGAATGACTCGCAGGAGGTGACTTGCAGCTGAGATGTGAGGACACAGCCACCAGGCAGACAGCGGAAGCCTGTCGTGTGCAGAGGCAACAGCAGGAGCCCAGAGCACTCCTCGGACGCAGCCTGACAAGAACATCCCACAGTCTCTCTGCTCAGTAAAACCTCACCAAGGACAAAAGTTGAGCAGCTCATTTAACACTGGGTACTCTGAGAAGACATTAGGACATTGGTTTTGTAGAGAACTGCATGGTGAGCACTTCGTATTTCTAGTTTTAATCAAAGTGTCTGCATAGTTGTCTTTATTTCGCAAGTGCCGGTTTGTGGCCAACCCTTCTTTCATGATGCTTTCACTGAGATCAGAAATGTCTTCAGAGGCACCAGCTGAGTGGGCCGAGGCTAGGGGAGCCATTGGCTTCTCTTGGCCGCCATTGATGGACAAAGCCACTGGCAGGAGACAAGGTAAGAGAGAATGAAAAGTAGACTAGGGGTACGATGTACACTATTTAGGTGATGGGTACACTAAAAGCTTAGACTTCTCCACTATACAATTCATCTGTGTAACAAAAAACCATTTATATTCCCTAAATCTATTAAAACAAATTTTTTAAAAAAAGAAAAGTAGAATAGGGGAAAGACAGGAAGACGGGCCAAGAGAAGTGAGAATCGAGCTTCATTGGAGAGCTGGGGATAAGTTCCACCAGTTGCCTCACAGGTTACCCCAATGACACCTGGCCACACACCTAAATCTACTCGGACGTGGACCTCACTAACAACAGTCCCCTCGAGGGGCCCAGCTCGCCAGGTCAGCCTCGGGGTGCTGAGGTCGAGGCAAGGCTGGGTGCTGGGCAGAGGGGAGAGATTGCTCTGGCTACAGGGCTCTCCCAACCAGCAGCAGGGGACCTCCAGCCTAGGAGCTTTCCAAAGGCCTATGGAAATGTCTTGGGCCTGAAAAACAAAACAAAACAAAAGGAATTGGCTCCAAATATGAAAAGAAAGTTGAAAATGGAAATTCAGTATTTAACTGAATGTCTATAAGATATAACATTATGTCAACGTCATTAATTGTTCTATTTAGTATTCACCCCCCCAAAAAATCATTTAAGATTTTATGATCCCGTGAGAATTACTGAGATGTACTTGCCAAAAATCATCCATCATAAATAATTTTAAAATCAAAGTTAGAAAATAATTTCAAATTTTATAGCAACAAAAGATATACATTTCCCAGGGAATACGGAGGCATTTTACATCATGCCATATTTTTGGTATATTCGATAAGATCTTGGATAAACCCTCAAAGGTAGGAGAGCCTGAAGTCTATGAAATTCGTAGAAGAGCCCTGGCTATTTTCCAGGCTCTGTGTTGATCATTTTCTGGGGCTTCTTAAGCCAGCATCTTTCACCAAGACAACAAAAGCCATCTTGAACCGCTTTTGAGTGATTCAAAATATTCCCCGGTAATAAATAGTGCTCACTTGGAGCTGCAGTGCAAGCTCAGATTCTGGAATGTTTTTGGGGATTCCCACTATCAAAATGCCTTTCTGAGACGTTGCCATTCTGAGGGCGGGACTTACTTGCAAAGTAACATGATGGATGCCTGTCACCGTGCTTGCCCGACAGTTAGTGCTCACTAGACATTTATTTACTTGGACTCCTTCTGTGAGTCCACAATACTTTATATTGCCCACCTCTAATGCGGCACGTGTCACACCACATTTCAGACTTGTTTTCCTTTTCTCATGATGGTCTTCTCCACTTAATTGTGGATTCCAAGAGGGCAGGAATCATGTTTTATTCATCATTGTATATCCTGGACCTAACACAGTATGTACTAGGTGTTCAAAAAGTATTTGTTGAGTGAACAAGAGGATAAAAGAATAAGCTAGATAGATAGACAGACAATAAATCTAAAAGATTAAAGCAAGGTTTTCCCTAATAGGTGAGCTCATGCTGATGCCAGTTGTAATACTAATGTTATTAATAGCTGCCAGTTTTTTGAATGGCTACTGTGTACCTTTACATGCTAAATGTTTTCTGTATTGTCTCCTTTAACCCTCGCATGTCTATGAAGAAGGTGGTATAAGACAATGAGACAGAGATTCAATGAGCCTGAGGTCACGCAGCTAAGAAGTGGTGAAGTCGGCGTTTCAATCCAGTACTACCAACCTCCTCCCCCGAGACAGGTTTGTTCTGCTCCATTCTACACTATTGCTTCTGCCTGTGCGAGACTGGAGACCACATGGACATAAAGTGGGTCAGAGTTTCCACCCAGAACTAACATACACCGAACAGCTCCTGAGACCAACCTGTCCTGATATTTTCCAGGCCTGGACATCCACTTCAGTGGGAGCACCTGCCCACTCCCCCTGCAGTGAGCAGAGAAGAGAATGAAAGCCAGGCAGAAACAAGAGTCAGTGCCCACCACGACCCTCCGAAACCTTCCTGGGGGCCTCATGCCGCAGTGGGAAGGGCAGTGGCTGAGGAGCCGGACTCTGGCCCTTCCACTAAGTAGCTGTGTGACCTTGGCCAAATCTCTGAGCTTCCCTGGACTGTCACCGTGGGCTCTTGCAGTGCTAATATCCTCTCCATCTACACGTTTTCTGCATCCCAGGAGATGTACCTTTTCTGAGCCTGGTGGTCCTTTCACGTCTTGCGGCAGAGGATGAATGACCTCAGGAACTGCAGCCTGAACCAGGGCAACTGCTAAAGCGGCTGTTACTCGTGCAAGCGTCCGAACGCCCAGCTCACCACTTGCCTCGGTTAATAGAGAGCAGGTTAGGTTCCTTCCTAGGTTAATTCCACATTGTGCGGAAAGCATTTCCTTTCATCGGTTCTAAATTTGCTCCCTTTTAATTTTGTCAAGTGCTGCTTCTTTCTCCGATTAGGGGAAAGGGCGAGAGGGAGGCTGCAACTGGCTGGCTGCTCCCATTCATTACGCTCCCACCTCGGGGGTGCGCACCCTCCTCCCTGCCTTTGGGACGAAATAGCTCATCTTTCCGGTGCAGAAGTCACCCCTTCCCCCAGGTCCATCTGCTTTGCCCTTCTAAGGACCTTTCCTATTTCTGCTGTGTCCTGTCCAAGCCGAGGTGAGCCACAGGTGGACGAGGTGGTCAAGGTGAGGAGAGCGCGCGATTCCCCAGGTGGAATAACAATCCCTTCCC
This sequence comes from Indri indri, assembly GCA_004363605.1. NCBI lineage: Eukaryota > Metazoa > Chordata > Mammalia > Primates > Indriidae > Indri > Indri indri. The sequence continues at coordinate 102,752 of RJWJ010000079.1, forward strand.
AGTTGTGCTCCAGTTGTTTCTTAACGCAGACTGCCACCGCGCTCACCTCTGGGGCTACCCCTTCTCTTTAGAAATGAAGTCCAAGAGCATATCCAAGACAGCTAGTTCTTCCTTCTTCCCCAAAAAGGCACTGGTAATTTAAGTCTCGAACACAGCATTTTAAATGTGCCTCTTGAGTGACACCTACAACCTTTAGTTCTTTGTCAATACATGGTGTCCTTTTCCCAAGAAAGAGTGAGGGGAGTTTCTTGCTTCAGGTGAGACCACTTTCAGGCCCAGGGGACCAGGCCCAGTAGGCACCCATGAAGCTGGCACAGAACCTATACTTTGATCTGGAAGTGGCATCCACGGCCGTCTAGTAGAACCCCCTGCAATGGGGATACCAAGCCCCAAAGGTTAGTGGCGCATCACAAGTGTCATGTTCTCCATCTGATCATTCCACAAACATTCTTTGAGCTCTTACCATAAGCAGACACTGTGGCAGACATTGAAAATTCAGGGATGAATAAAGCAGAGCTAATCATGACAGCTTCTGAGAACTTGCCGGGCATTCTATTAATCACTTCGTAAGTTATCTCACGTCATCCTCTCCTCAACTCTATGAGGAGAACACTGTTATTTTCATGCCAGGAAACTGAGTCTTAGAGAGGGTACGAGCTTTGTCCTAGTACCACAGCCAGTAGGCTGTGGAGTCTGGAGTGAAAGCCAGAAGCTGTGAGATCGGAGTGCAGCGCCCATCTCTCCACGGCCTGCCTCCCTGGGGCTCAGCCTAGTGGTCCGCCCACCAACACCTGTCTTTACAGCTGAGCTGGGAGTGTCCCTCTGGCCCTGAGATACTGATTACTTCTTCCAGCTCTTGTCATTCTACCATGTACTGGCCTATCAGTGGCTTTTTGGCTGTGCCTAAATTCCGCATGAACATCTCAGTCCTGGGTGATGACCATGCAGAGTTTTCAGGCTTCATAATTGACGCCAATAGGTTGAGATTTGAGACTATGGATTTGAAAGCCCCACCTGAGCCCAACCCACAGATCAGATGCCAGAACCCAGAGTGGCGGAGTGCCCGGGACATTGCTGACGGAGGACGCGCACCAGCCCTGCTCCCTGAAAGGAGGTCTCCCTGGGCTGCATGAGGCACCTAAGGGGAGCGGTGTGATGTGGGCATGTGCAGGTCCTTGATGGTGAGAGGCAGAGCTAAAACCAGCGAGCACTGCACACGGCGCATTGCGCCAAGCACCTCACACACATTATCTCATTTAGGACCAGCTGCCTCTGCAGTAGGTCCCACCACCACCTTTGCTAGAGGAGACCGACACATGGAAAAGTAAGTTAACTTGCCCAGGGTTGCACAGCCAGACAGGACTCAAACCTGGGCTGTCCGGTTCCCGCTGCGGAAACGTCTCAATGATCCCTAAAGAGACTCATTGGTACTGTGGAGGCCAGTGATCACTACAGAGTGTCCCGGCTCTCTCACACAGAACCAGCACTCGGGTTTTCTCTCCTCACGCCTGGGCCATGGACTGGAATCCAGGAGCAGAAAGAGTTGCTGCTGCCCTTCCCCAGTGGCCCTGCTGCCTGGTGCTCCGGCTGTTTATTGCCAGCTCCTCCTGATCTAATGGGAGTTGAAATTTCCATTAATTAAGAATATAAATAAATAAATGGGTAGGAAAGAAAGCAAGATGGAGGCACGGTGCCCGGAAGGCTCTGCTGAGAGCAGCCAGTTCACGCTTCATTAGCATCTTTGCTCCCTCTCCAAACCTGCTAGCGCAGCCTTTCTTTCTGAGACACAGGCAGGGAACTCCAGTTTGGAGCGGATGCTTTGGTTTCAGCCTCCAGTACTCCTGGGCATTTCTGGTTGGCCCCTCTCGGGCTTTAAAGGGCCTGTCTGCCCCAAACCTAGGTATTTTCTCAACCTACTCACCCCCCTTCCCGCAGAACCTTCAAAAGAACAAATAATTTCTGCAGATCCAGTGCCCCCAACAGGAGCCCTCATGCAATCACAAAGCTGTGATGTGGGACAATGACTCAGCTGGTTGTCAATAATTTCTTGGTCAACTTTTCCTGTTAGCTAGATCTTTATATTCCTCGGGTCAAAGCTCTCCTCTCGAACTTGTGTTGAAATGGCATTGCTAGAAGCGAGCATTTCACCAGCAGGCTGCTGCTGTAGACGAAGCACATGGTGGAGGGGGGTGCGGAGAAGCAGAGCGGTAGTGAGAAACGCGCTCCATCAGCGAGCACGCATGCTTCGCTTACTGCTCCGGGCACTGGCCGGGTGTAAAAGTGGTGAGGACACGCCCTCTGCAGAAGACATACTATGACAGCAGGTAGCATTTAATGAGGACAAAACTGCATGCCAGAGACTTTGCACAGTGGAGTTCATGGGGGGCGGTGGAAACTCCAGAATGTCTACATGGTCGGGGCATGGAGGCTGGATGACGTGTTCCAAAAATGGTTCGGCAGAACAAGCACATGCTTTCCTTGCTGCGGCTTAGAGGGAGGGAGTGGGGATGAGGGTGCCACGGACACCCCCGAACAACCCGGGTGTTACTGCTCTCACTGAGAGTTGGACAATCCTGGAAACTGAGACTTGTGCTGGGACAAGAAAGCAGACAGTCCTTTCTGCTTCTTCCCAAAGAGACAGGGGCAGCATGTACGATGGATGAGTAGAGCCAGAATGGCGGAGAATTACTTTAGAAGCAGAGACAGAGAACTCAGCACGTACATTCTTGCGAAAGAATTTTGGTCTGACTCCTGACTTCGATTTCTATGGAAGACGGCATTGACAGAAATTATGGTTTCCCAAGCCGAATTTCTGCTCAAAAACTAAGAGATGATTTGACACCGAGATAAGATAGGAATATAGTTTTTCTCAACACGGATAATGCAGCTCTCAAAGCTTAGGAGCACTCCTTACCTCAGCACAACTCCTGACTAGGAAGATTTTCTTAAAAATTAGGAGGGAATGTGTCAGGGACAGGGGGGAAGGCCTGAGGGATGGAGGGAGGAAGGAAGAGAAAAAAGCAGGGCCAAGAACACCCGGGCTTGCAAGAGGTCTCTGAATAATCTGAAAAACAATCTGTTTTCCACAAGCGTATAGTATATTTAAGATGCACACAACAGCGTGGTATATTCACAGTAGATTTTGCCATTACACACTCAGGGATAATGGTTACATGGAGCTCAGCCCTATTCCGCATTCCGCCTCCTACACTGTGTTTAACTTCTCTGTTTCTTTCCTGAAAGGTAAGGATATGATTCCTTGCAGTCTTCCCGATTCACAGGTTAGCCTCACTGAAATCTCTCTACAGAACTGTTATTATAAATATTGTTGCCCTATTTGAGGTTCTCTGAGGTTGGGGTTAAACTTAAGAGTCATTAACTTAGAAGTTTGGGGGGTGGGCTGGGAATAAGGCCAGACACACATTTTCGGACCTGAGAAACAGCTCACCCAGCATTCCTAGCTTTCTTCCAAATTAAAGTGCAAATCCTGTCCGTTTCTTTCCTTCTCCCTCTCAGTCCCTGCCCTGTCTCCTCAAAGATTCCGGAGAATAAGTCACCCTTCCTGATTGTTTAAACCAGGAAAGAGCTGCTATTCTTAGCCAGAGAGATTCACTTGTGCTGCTCTAACAACCTGCCTATCTTTTCCCCTGGGAGCAAGTCTCTTTCTCTAACGTGGTGGTGGTGTTCAACCCAGTTACATATTAGAACCACCTGGGAGTGCTCTTCAAAAAATACCAACACCTGGCCCTACCCCCGTGATTCTGACTTAATTGCTCTGGAGAGTGTATCTAATATTCACCCAGGTTGACAACAACTGCTCTAATGTGTGAAATAAATTCATCATCTATTCCCCTACCCTCAGCAAACAATTCTCTTCCTCCCCGCTCTGCCGGGGCAAGAGTTCAGTTCTACTTAGGACTTGCCTGGTTTTGGATGCATTGGTTGTGCTTACTTTGTTTGAAGATGGTTTTTGATGAATTAAAGAATTAAGATCTTTATCTTTCGGAGATGCCAAGATATAACATGAGTCAACTCATTTCTTCCTTGACAAAAGTGAAAGAGGGCAAAAACTACTAACTTTCATAATATTAACTGAAGTCTAAGATTATGTGAGAGTCTCAACTCAGTGTAACGTTAGGGCGATGCTGGGGTCATTTAGTCCGGTATTTCCCAACTACAGGCTGCATCGGAATCACTCGCACCCCATTCAATGCCCCATGTTAAAAATGCTGATTACCAGGTCTCACCCCAGAAATTCCAGTTCCGAAAGTCTGGAGAGGGGATCAGGAATCCGAAGCTAAAACAATTTCCCCCAAAAATTATGATGTGCCACCAGCTTGGGGAACCACTTATTTTGACAATTTCTCTCTTTAATGAGGAGGTGTGAATGCCTTACTTTTGACAACAGTGTTCTTCAATTATCCTCATTTAAAATGGTGCCCAAAGTTGGAAGAGCGCTGATACTCTACGAAGCCCTGTCCCTGGCATCCCTCCTGAAAATGCTATATAGCATATCTTTTTCAGAGTTAGAATTTATGTTGAAAATTCTGAGAAGAAATTTAAAGCTAGGGCTAGAGTTGAGTTAGGATCACAAAACCCCCATTGGAAACAACTGATTTTAATGCCAGACTGGTATACTACAATGAGTGCACACTCGAATCGGGAATAAAGTAGAAGCAGAAAGAGGATTTGAATGAAAACTTGGCACTCTCCCACTCAATGGCCTTGAAAGGTTACCCCTGCTGGGCGCTGACGGGAAACAACCCTTCCATCCTCCCTACCCCCGTGTTCACTCTTCGTGCAAAGTAAATGAAAGAGGAGACGGAAAAGAGAAAACCCGGGGGACGTCCAAGGCAGAAGAGAAAAGGATGGGAAGGCGTGGAAAAGAATCAGTAAGGAAGAGTATCGAAAAACCCCTGAGGAGCGTCTGACACTGGGAGGGAAAAAAATCAAAAGGGAGACAGTGGAGTTAGCCACATCCCCCAGGCCCCAGCATCTGGACACCGCATCTTCAAAATGGACCCCTCCCACCTCTAAGGTGGCAGAACCACAGGGAGTTCAGACAGCCACGTTTCCTCGGAGCAGCATCCATCCTTCGCACAGGTGCGAAGTGGGGCCCTCCGGCCTCTGCCACGGGACTTCTTTACCAAGTCACAAAGTCTGCCCCTCTGCTGCCTCCTGCATGCAGAAATCCCGAAGGTCGGGAAGAGTGGAAGGGAGTCGGCCTGCCAGAAAGAAGACAAATGTGAACTGAGGTCAGAATCCAGGGAGACATTGTTTTTGGCTTTTGTCATCAAATCCCTTTGGTTTTCTCTTTAAAAAAAAAAAAAATCACCGAGTACCTATTATGCATCATGCATTTACACATACATTAGCTCACTTCATCCTCAATACATGCCTACGACACAGGACTACCGTTGACGTATCACAGACGAGGAAACAAAAGCTTGGAGAGGTGGCATGGCTCAGCCACGCAGGGAGAGACCTTCGCTTGCCAAGAATGGTGCTCCTTCCACTGTACCCCATCGTACTCACCTTCAAATTCAAGCTCCAGGTTTTAGTCCAATAAAACCAGAATGTCATCTTTTCCTTATTAACTGCTGTATTTGCAATACGAAAGAGCCATTCACTTTGGGGAAGCTATTAACTGCCATAACGGATTTAGGAGACAAATGCATCAGAGAACATTTTTTTTTACTTTCTAGTCTCTTTCCTAAATTTTCCTCATTCCATTGGTGCCTTCGCAACAGCTCATTACTGTCCTCTGTCTTTTATTCAGAATAGTTTTCCAGCAGTCTTCCCACCCTGATAAACTATCTCTAGGGTTATCTGTAAGCGTAAAAATAATTATTATATTCATCATTTATTGAGTACTCGTCGTGTCAAGAAACAACTAAACACTTCACAGGCATTATCTTATTTAACCCTCGTAATAAACTCTAGAGATCAGTCCAGTTAGTATCTCTATTTTACACATGAGGAAACTAAGGGCATAGTAACCATGTAACTTACCCAGTTAACGGCTACTCTGGGGGTTCAGGGTTAGGTCGAACTCCAGGGCTCACATGCCTAAACCAACCTAGACCAGTTGAAAGAACTCTGAAGTTCTCAGGGTAGACCGTTCAGAAGTAGCATATAGCTCACACCAGAGTTCCACAGAAAGGAATGAGCATGAGATTAAAGTACGAAGAACTAATTTGAAAATAGATACATTTCTTATGCTCAGGAAAGGAAGGAGAAGATACTGAAAGTTGCTCTGAAAAACTGACTTGGAAGAAGAGGGAACAGAGAGAGACCAGTAAAGGAAAAACCAGTCATTCCTGGACAAGGGTGTACTTTGTAGCACTCTCTGCTCCAAACATTTAGCAATAAGACATGAAATATAAAAACAGAAAGTAAAAAAAGACAGGAGTAGGTTCAATAACGAGATAAAGCTCTCTGTGAATCAGAATACAATAGAAATACAAAATGGTGAGTGGGGCTAAAGCCACAGGCTGCTGCATTCTCTGTCCAGATACAAAGAGCTGTGGCCAGGAAGTTGGCCATCTAGACAGAGGAATAAATGAGGGCTTATTGCCTTAGGCCAGGAGCTTGGCAGGCAAATTTCCCTGACTCCCAGTCTCCCCATGGTCAGAGATTTTAATAAGCTATAGGCCTAGGATGGCAGAAATTGAATTTAGCAGGTCATACCTTGGCTATCGCCAATGTCCCTCCAGAATATGAGTCATAAATGATTTTAACCTAGGGTACCAGAGGCAAGGTGGGGTAAATGACAAAACCACAGGATGGGGAAGATGTGTAAAGTGTGGCGGGGGGAGGGAATGAAGCATCAATGTTAGCCGGCACACTAAAATTTCAAAACAGAAATCTAATGCTAAGAAAAACAGCCAACAAAATCACTCATTGGAACATAAATCCATCCCAGATTAAATGAATTTTATTAAACGATCTGACAAAGACTTTAGGAGAGGTATGTTTAGAAAACTCAAAGAAGCTAATAAAGTCACAGCCTCCATTTTAAAAGAGCAAGAAATTACAGGACTACAGAAACTGAGTGGAATTGAAAAGGTCCCAATTAAAAACCTTGTAAATGAGAGATTCATTAGATTTAAATATCAAATAATGGAATAAACTCTAGAATGCATAGATGCAGAGAGATAGGAACACTCATACACTGCTGGTGCAACTGCAAACTAGTACAACCTCTGTGGAAAGTAATGTGGTGATACCTCAAAGAGATACAAGTAGAACTACCATTTGACCCAGCAATCCCATTACTGGGCATCTACCCAAAGAACAAAAGACATTCTGTAAAAAAGACATCTGCTCTAGAATGTTTATAGCAGCACAATTCACAATTGCAAAGATGTGGAAACAACCGAAGTGCCCATCAATACATGAGTGGATTAATAAAACGTGGTATATATATACCATGGGGTTCTACTCAGCCACAAAAAACAATGGTGATCTAGCAGCTTTTGCATTGTCCTGGATAGAGCTGGAACCCATTCTACTAAGTGAAGTATCCCAAGAATGGAAAAACAAGCAACGCATGTACTCACCATCAAATTGGTATTAACTGACCAACACTTACGTGCACATATAGTAGTAACATTCATCAGTGTCAGGCAGATGAGAGGGGCAGGAGGGGATGGGTATATAAGCACCTAATGGGTGCAGTGCACACCGTCAGCGGTATGGACACACTTGATGCTCTGACTCGGTGGGGCGAAGGTAATATACGTAACCTCAACATCTGTACCCCTGGAATATGCTAAAATAAAAATAATTAAAATAAATAAGGTCATGAATCCTTAAAAAAAGAAACTCTAGAATGGATATTCGAAGGACAATTCATATATTGAAAAGTCATGCTAAGAAATTCACTCAAAATATATCACAGAGAAAACATAAAAAGCAGTTAAGAAGCAGAATAAAATGAGAGAGTTCTCTTGAAATCTATTCCATCTATTAATAATGGAAGTATAGCTACTCCTGCTCTTTTTTGGTTTCCATTTGCATGGAATATCTTTTTCCATCCCTTTATTTTCAGTCTGTGTGTGTCTTTCTAGGTGAAGTGTGTTTCTTGCAGACAACATATAGTTCACTATTTTCTTAATCCATTCAGCCACTCTGTGTCTTTTGGTTGGAGAGTTAGCCCATTCACATTCGATGTTATCACAGGTAGGTGAGGACTTCCTGCTGCCATGTTATTATTTGATTTCTGGATTGCTTTGTGGTCCTCTCTTTCTTTCTTACTTCCTTCCTGTCTTCCTTTGTGGAAAGTGATTTTCCCTGGCAGTGTGTTTTAATTTCTTGCTTTTTATATTTGTGTATCTGTTGTAAGTTTTTGATTTAAGGTTACCATGAGGCTTGCAAAAAAAAAAATTTATAACCAATTATTTTAAATATGTGACAACTCTGCTTACAAACAAACAAGCAAAGAGAAATCTAACAGAAATTCAACCCTTTAACTCCATCCCCCACTGCTTTTTAACTTTTTGCTGTTTCCATCCATATCTTTTTATGCTATCTATATTTCAAAAAGTCATAATACCTATTTTTGATAGGTTTATCTTTTAGTCTTCCCACTCAAGATATAAGTGGTTATGCACCACAATTATAGCAATAGAGTATTCTGTATTTGTGTCTTTACTGGTACATTTCAGTTGTATACCTTCAGATCATTCATTAACATCCTTTTCTTTCAGATCGAAGAACTCCTTTTAGCATTTCTTACAGGACAAATCTAGTGTTGATGAAATCCCTCAGCTTTTGTTTGCCTGGGGAAGTCTTTATTTCTTTTCCATGTTTGAAGGATATTTTTGCAGGATGTCATATTCTAGGGTTATGGGGTTTTTTTCCTTCAGCACTTTGAATGTCATGACACTCTCCCCTGGACTGTAAGGTTTCCACGGAGAAGTCTGCTGCCAGATGTATCAGCGCTCCTTTATATGTTACTTTTTTCTTTTTTCTTGCTTCCCTTAGGACCTTTTTTTATCCTTGATCTTTGGGAGCTTGATTATTAAATGTGTTGAGGTAGTTTTATTTCAGTTAAATCTCCTTGGTATTCTGTGACCTTCTTGTATCTGAATATCATTATCTTTCTCTAGGTTTGGAAAGTTCTCTGTTATTATTTCTTTCAATAAACTTTCTATCCCAATCTCTTTCTTTACCTCCTCGTTAAGGCCAGTAACTCTTAGATTTGCCCTTTTGAGGATATTTCTAGATCTTGCAGGCATGCTTCCTTCTTTTTATTCTTTTTTCTCTTCTGACTGTGTATTTTCAAATAGCCTATCTTCAAGCTCACTAATTCATTCTTCTGCTGGGTTTATTCTGCTGTTGAGAGACTCTGATGCATTTCTCAGTTTGTCCACTGGATTCTTAATTCCAGAATTTCTGCTTCGTTTTTTTCTTATTATGTCAATCTCTTTGTTAAATTTCTCTGCTAGACCTCTGAATTCCTTCTCTGTGTTGTCTTGAAGTTCATTGAGCTTCTTTAGGACAGCTATTTTGAATTCTTTGTCTGAAAGGTCACATATCTCCACTGTGCCAGGTTTGTCACTGTTACCTTATTTAGTTCATTTGGTGAGGTCATGTTTTTCTGGATGTTTTTGATGTTCTTGGAAGTTTGTTCATGTCTGGGCATTATTTTAATCCTCGCAATCTGGGCTCATTTGAACCCATCCTTCTTGAGAAGTCTTTCCATGTACTCAAAGGAAATCCCATGATGTGATCTAAGGCTTTGGTCACTGCAGCAATATCAGCACTGGGGGTTCCCCAAGTCAAATGATGCTAATGCTGTGACTCTTGCAGACTTATGCTGGTACTGCCTTGGTGAACTTGGGTAAGATATGGGAGAATTCCCTTGATTACCAGGCAAAGTCTCTCACTCCCTTCCCTCACTCTCTGTGCTGGCTGCTGGAGTTGAGGAAGGAGTGATGTGGGCAATCCCCTGTGGCCACCAGCACTGGCTTCACACCTGGAGCCAACCCAGTCTCACCCAAAGCCTGTGGTGACTGTAGAGGGACAATCACTGGAAGTTTCTATTTGGCCATTTTGCTTTGGTCCCACAGTGAGATTTCTAACAGAATAAGAGATATTCCAGAAGAGAATAGAAGAGATAAGAACTAAGAATTTTCCAAAATAATGCAAGTCATCAAATCAAGACTGTTCTCTGACTACTGAGCAGGACAAAGAAATGTAAATCCACACCTGAGACTCCTAATGAACCTGAAGAACATTAGGAAGAAAAGGCAGACAAAAGCTTAAGAGCTATCCATCAGAAAGAAAAGACAAATCATCTACAAAGGAATGGCATTTAGAATGACTGCAGACTTCTCACCAGCGATGTAGAGGACAGATAGCAATGGAGTTATGTCTTTGAAGTGCTGAGAGAAAATAAATGTCAACCTAGAATCTAGACCCAGTTAAAATAATGTTCAAGAGTAGAGACAAAAATAAAGGTAATTTTCCATTACAGAAAGACAACATATTACCTATATATCTTCACTAAAATATGTGCAAAATGATGTATGTACTCCAACAAGAAAAAAAGTGAATCCAGAGGGTAAACATGGAATACAAGAAATAAAAAATGAGAACAGAAAATTATTGCAGTCAATAAATTTAATTAACTGTTGACCATAAAAATTTATAACATTTGTGTATGTTTTCAAAAATGGATAAAGCTAAATTTTATACAACAATAACAAGAAGGGATGTAAGAGTTATATTCAATGGATAAAAGGTGCTAGGTCTGTATTATATTCAGCAGAAGAATAAAACACTACTTAACAACTTGAGATTATAAATATTTATAGTGAATTATGTATTTATTAAAGGGTAAGAGAAGCTATCAATAAAAGAATGATACCACAGTCTTTATCTTCCAAACAAGCAGAGGAAATATAAGAGGTTGATGGTGGGAACATAGAAAGATTATCAATCAACAGAAGAAAAGAGGGAAAAAAGATAAAAGAAGCAAGGGAAAAGGATGACAAAAATGCAAAATATTATAAAAATGTCAAAATAAATCCAAATATATCACTATATGTACAGAGATTAAATTTTCAATAAAACATCAAAGAATACCATTGGAATTTGTTTTAAATACAATTATTATCACTTAAACCAGACATACTTAAAGAAAAATACCCCCAAAATTAAAAGATACACCACTTAGGAAAATAATTTATCAATATCTAGTAAAATCCAAGATGACAAAAATTTTTGCTTTTTTGTAAGATACCACAGAACAGTGTTTTTCAAACTGCCATGCTGTGACCCATTCCTGAGTCATACAATCGATTTCTTGAGTCATAACCAGCATTTTTTGAATTTAAAAGAAATCAAATATGAAAAGAAACAAATAGGATAGGATAGGTAAGAATAGAATAGATATCAGAGTATATATCAGAGTGCTGCATGGATATAGTTTTGTTTCAAGTAAATTTTATTTGTGGGGGGTGTGTGTACATGTGCATGCAAAAGTTGCAATGTAAAATGCATTTCTACTTTTTTTTTTAAGTGTGAGGAAGCTTAGCCTAGAGGAACACTTGCAAGAGTACGTAAGGAGCCATCTACAGGGATGTTCATTGCAGTATTATTTGTAATCAAGAAAAACTGTAAACCTGTTCATCAATAGGAGAATGGATAAATTAATTGGGGTAAATATGAATACAATGAAATACTGTACAACAAGGAAAATAAACTAAACCTATGTATGTCAACATGGATAAATCTCCAAGACAAAATATTACAGGAATAAAAACAAGACACAGAAAGATATATACTAGATGCTAAAATTTATACAAAGTTTGGAAGTAGGCAAAACAATACTTTATATTGTTATGACTAGAACACACACAGTATGTAGAGTAACAGTATCCAAACCTGTAGGGGATGATAAATCCTAAATTCGGGAGGATAATTAACTCAGGAATGGGGGATTGGGAGTGGGTAACTTAGGTCAGAGAAGGCTACATTAGAGGCTTCAACTAAATCCATAACATTTTATTAACCAAAAAACAATGGAAGTAAATATGGGGAAAATGTTAAGATTTGATAAGGCTGGGAGAAGACTACATGGATGTTAGCAATTTTTATACTTTTCTCTATATTTGAAGTTTTTTATGGCCAAAAAATTATAAAGTTTCCAAATCTGTGATTTTAGAACCTAGGCTAATCACAGGGTCTCGCATAGGCTTCCGCCTCCCCAACCCGCATGCTTGGTTTATCAATATTTCAACACTGACCCACCGTCTTACTCCTAAGCCAGCAGACATTTTCAGCTTCGCATTAGGCAAAAGAAAACTCCCTAACTGGAATTGTGACCCTCACAAACTTATTTTTACCTGCAGCCAAAGCAGAGTTAGAACTCAGCTCTGTGTATGAGAAAGGCCACCACATTAACCCCGAGTACCGTCGAGGTTCCATTGTGCCTCTGATGAGCAGAAGATGGATGTATCACTTTGCTCCACCTAATGAACATTTCAATCTTCCAATAAACACCCTAATAAAGAAAAATTGAAACTTAACTCACTTTTATTATCACAAACTGACATGTCGAGAGGTCTTAATTGGGCTGAAAACAGCTTCCAATAATAATGCCCTGCTTAATTGATTCATTAACGGGTCCCCTACTGAGACAGAAGTGCCAGTTCCGGGAAAAGGAATGAAATCGAGCCCCGGTTTCCCACCGAGTGGCTATGATCCCGTGGCCATCAACTCCCCGGACCACTGAAGAGGATGTTAAGGGTGTTCACTGCCTGGAATCATTCTTCCAGTCCCAACACAGGCACGGAACCAAAGCACGATCTCCACATGCTCACCACTCCCACGGCGGGTGGCAAAAGCCAGAGACAGGATCTCACAGAATTCTCCCTTACTACGAGACGAATCTGCAAGTAAACAACCAGGCTACATTAACGGCAAGCGATTGAAGCTTTTTATGAGATTGAGCAAAAATGACCACATCCCAGCTTGGTTAGGCAGGGAGAGGAGGGGCAGCTGGAGCAGGGAAGACGTAGGAGGAGCAGACAACATCCAAACATCCATCCGTTTGAGGGAAAGGGTGGTTTCGAGCATATTCTATAGATAATGCAACTATCCAGTGTAGTTGCTAAGGGAGGGGCATTTGAAGTGAGCTAGACCTGGAAGACCGTCCTGCTCTGCCACTGACTAGCTCTGTCACCGCGGGAAGGTTACCTAACCCACCTGAATCCAGTTTCCCCAGCTATAAAGTAGGAATAACCAACCACTACAACACCACCCTACCACAGCACCAGAATCAGAGGGGTCTTCTCATTCTTTCCAAACCCTCCCACGGCTCCTCATTATGTTCCCACTCGACCCGCCCCTCCCTTACCTCTCTGACCTCGTCTCCTGCTCCGCCCATCCCCCAGGTCCCTCCACAGTGCCCCGTCCCCGCTGTTTCTCCAAGTGCCGGGCAGGCTCCCGCCTCGGTGTCTGTGCCAGCTGTGCCCTCACCTCCAGCTCTCTGCATGGCGCGCTCCTTCAGCGACGTCAGGTCTTTGATCCAATGTCATCTCCTCCATGACCACTCTGGTTACCCTCTGCTTACTCCAAATGCCCTTCCCCACTCTTTCCTCTTCCGTAGCAGTCATCACTTCTAGCATGCGTTCATTCATTCATTCATTCATTCATTCATTTTGTGACAGGGTCTCACTCTGACACCAGACTGTAGTGCAGTGACACAATCATAGCTCACTGCAGCCTCAAACTCAGGCTCAAACGATCCTCCTGCCTCAGCCTCCCAAAGCGTTAGGATTACGGGCATGAGCCACTGCACCCGGCCACCCGTTAGCATTCTATATGACTCACATATCGTGTCTACTGTTTATTCCCCCCTGTTTTTGTTCACTCAACTATCCCGAGCACCTAGAACAATGAAAAGCATATAGCAGGTGTTTAATTTTTGTTATATGAAACCTCATAAGAGTGTTCTGATGACTAGATTAGCTAATGCACACAGAGCACTTAGCTTAACACAGACATACAGAAGCAATCAGTAAATATCATCTTTTTTTTCACTTTGGTTATCATTATTTTCCATCCAATATGATGGATATTATTAACTAATCAGGTCATAGTTATTCCAGCCACTGATTCCTAGAGACGGAAGACCTGGATGTGACTAACTAGAGTCTTCTGACAGTATATGGCATCTTGTTAAGTATAGACACTACTAGCTAAGGACCGAAGGTGCCAGGTCACCTGAAGACCCCACCCCCCACGTCACCTGCTCTGCCAACATGCCCAGGGCTGGGAGCTGCCAGGTCAGTGTGCATCTAGAAACTCTTGCTCCCTCTTGTCCCCTTAGGGGCGCCTGCATGCAAATACCTACTCGGCGGCACCCGCGTGACAGCGGGAGACTAGAAAGAGTTTTGTTTTACTTTTAACAAAGGGTAAGGGCGGAAACAGGGAGAAAGACAGCTGACTTGCTTGCTGGGGTCCTCGGAATTTAAGCTTCTGCCGACTCTCTGAGACATTTGTGTTTCTGCTCAGGAAAAGAAGAAAATAGCACCCATCTGCCCACCCCGTAGCCTCTCGGGCACTAATGAGATGCCTTCTTTGTCAACACAGGAGCTTCTGTGATAAAAGCGCTACCCTGGGTAAATAATGAATGGAACTGACCCATTAACTCAAAATTTGACCGCGTCTTCTGTTTCCTGAACACGAAGGAAGACAGGGGCAGCCGAGGCAACGAGCCACTCAGCACTCAAGCCAAAGCCCACCCCCCACCTCTCAGCTGATAACCCATCCGAAGCACACACAGCAGCGTCGCAACAAAGGCAGGCCCCGGGATGTGCTTTCTCACAGCACCCAGCCCCCTCTGCGTGCTGCAGACGGCACCTGTGCAAGGGAACACGGGTTGGCGCATGTGCGTGTGCTCATGACGCTATCAACTCAGCCATCTGCGGGGACTTGAAGAGGCAGGAGAGGGCAGTGGTTCAAAAGCATAAGCATCCGAGCAAGAAAGTACTGTGTTTAAATCCTAAATCTGCCAGTTAGCATCCGTGTGACCTCAGGCCAGCTACTCAACCTCTCTGAGCCTCAGTTTCCACATCTGTAAAATGTGAGGTCGATAACACCCAACTCATAAAATTTGTGCAAGAATAAGTGAAATAATACATGAAATCACTTAGCGTTGAGTCTTGTAAGCACCCAATAGATTTTAATATTACCCTTCTTTTTGAAGGCTTGGAGGGTCTGGAAGGAACAAAAAGTGTGAATGCTATTGTATTCAATCATCCATTCATTCAACAAATAGTTACTGAATGCCTATGAGTTCTGGGCCCTAGTCTAAAGCAGACAAGGTTCCCTGCCCTCGGAGAGCTCACAGTCTAATGGGTAACAATGGGCAGCGTATAATGATATAACGGGTACTTCCATGTGCCAGGCAGTGTCCTAAGTGCTTCAGCTGTATTAACTTATTTAATGCTCACAGCCACCCTATAAAGCACGTTATTATTTTCTCCTTACGACAGAAGACATAACTAAGGCTGCGATACAAAGCAGTCTTACTCCCTGTTCCACCGGTGTTAGGCTTGGCCATGTAATTTGCTCTGTCCAGTGGAATGTTAGTGCCCATGACGCAAGCAGAAGCTTTAAATGCGTTATGTGGTTCTGCTGGGCTGGTGCTCCAGCGACACACTGTAAGAAGAGCTCATCTCCGAGTAACTGCTGCCCCTTTTCAGCCTGGGCTGAAAGCAAACACATATGGAGCAGTCCGGAGGCCAAACCGTGGCCTGGAACCAACCCTGGTCCTTGTACAACCTAAATCAGGGCCACTTGCTGAACCCAGCCTAGATCAGTTGAACAAGAATCCACCAGCAAACCTGTGAATCTGAGCATAAATGCTTTGTTGTTGGAAGTCTCTGAGTTTGGGGATAGTTTATTATGCAGTGTTACTGTAGCAGCAGCTGCGTACCACAAAAATCGGTACCAGACGTGGGGTACCACCATAATGAAAACCTAAAATACATAACTGTGGTTTGGGGACTAGGCAACAGATGGTGAGGAAACTGTCGTGGAAAGCCGGAAATACACCATCCCATGTTATTTGGAGAAGTGCTTGGCAAAACTCATCTGTGATCACTTGGAAGACAGAAAATGTGCCTGATGAACTTGAAGCATTGAGCAAGGAAGTGTCAAGGCAGAATATTGGTGGCATAATCTAGCTGTTACTAGCTGGATAAAATACTGCAAGACAAAGTTGAGTTTAAACAAGAATTGACCAGCAGAATCAAGAGAGAATATAGAAAGCCCAGAAATTCCAAGACTTGCAGGTTTGAAAAGTGAAACTGTTTTTCACCTGATCATTGTATCAGTCCCAGGACAAAGACTAAACCAAGGGTGTGGCTGCCATATTCTTTGTTACGACTTCGGAAAGAACTGAAGTGCTGCCTAGCTGTTCTTTTCAGCTGAACGAAGGGCTCCTAGAAAGGTGAAAGGTGTGATCCTACAGAGGCGTGCTATACCCAAAGTAGCCAAAATTAAATCTTAAGAGAGAGAGATGTCTCAAAATGCATCACAGATGTAACTTTTGGCACATGGAGTTGACCAAAATCAAATATACAGGAAAATCACAAAACTTTTAAAGCACCTGTATTGGTAAAATGCCATCAACCTGAGACTGTAATTGCTTGCGATATGAAAAGATCTCTGGCCCCCAGATTTCTACAAATAGAAAGCAGGCTGACAAGTTACTGAGCCAGAGATGAAGGCTTATTCTCTAAAGTTCCTTTCAGAGGTGGCCAGACATGGCAGATAATGGACAAGGAAGGGCCTGCTGGGGATTGGAGGGAAAGATCTGAAGAACAATGGGCTGGTGAATCGCTCTAGTGAGCAGAAACAGGGCCTCATCCCCTGGTCAGCAAGCTCTGGCCCTAAGGCCAAACTCTGCCTGCTGTGTGATTTAGTAAATAAAGTTATAGTGGGAAACCTACTACCCACATATATTTGCATATTGTCTACACTGCTTTTGTTGAAAAGTTGCAACAGATGCCATATGGCCTGCAAAGCCTAAAATATTTACTATCTGGCCCTTTACAGTTGCCAACCCCTGGTCTAGGAAAGAACATTCTATACGCACAGAATGAAGAAACCTGGCTACACTTGCACGGCAGGATATCAGAATTGCTGTAGACCAATGGCTGCAACGTACCTACCATTCTTCCCTTTTTCAAATGGGAGTCTTTGGTGCGGCTGTTCTGTCTCTGTTCAACACTGTGTGTTGGGTGGTTGAAAAGCAAATAACTTGTCGCTTTAGTTCATGGGTATCTCAGGCAACAGGAACCATGTCAGGATTTGGGGTAATTTCACTCAAGATCCTAGACTTCAAGCTCGATGGATTGGATGGGACATTTAAGGGCATTAGGATGAGGGTAAGTATATTTTGCATGTGGGTGAACAGTGAATAAGATGCCAGATTGTGATGGTTTGTATTATTATTCACTCCCCTCTTCTCCCACTGTGGCCATATATCCTTCCTAATGTCATGGGCTTGGCCAGGTGAATTGCTGTAGCCAACGGAATGTCGCCAGGCATGGCAGGAACAGGGGCTTTAAATGTGCTTAGATGGTTCTTCATGGATCTTATATTCATGTGATCTTCCATGAGAAGAGCATCCCTCCTGTCTGGTCCTCTGAATAAATACACACGGAGCAGACCTGAACCAAAGATGCAGCCTTAAGCCTTAACTAGATCCAAAGCCTGAAGCAGAGCCTCCCAGGTGGGCCCGGCCTAGATCAGCTAACTGTAGTCAGTCTGCAGACCCGTCAGCGACAGCGTAGATACTTGCTGTGAGTCACTGAGTTTTGAGGTGGTTTTTTACACAGCATATTGTAACCACAGTTGGCTAATACACACAGCTCCCATAAAATGATGAGGTGGCTGGAATCTAGTAGCTTGCACTTTAGTTCTGAAGACCTTGGTTCAAGTCCCAGCTCTGCCACTTACCCGCTGTTTAACTGGAAGAAGTCACTACACCTTTCTGAGCCTCGGCATTTTTTAATTAAAAAATGAGGATAACAACAACTTAAAGAGTCATTGTAAAATTAAATAATACATTAAAATGTTTTATAAATAGAATAAAGTGTACAAATACAAGGTATTTTCATTATTAACCGCTTCAGTTTATATAAGGCAGCCTGATTTAATTCTTTTTTGATTTTGTTTATCTGATTCCTGATGTTTCTCTAATGAACATGTGTAATTTTGTAATACAACAGCAAAACAATATAAAATTTATCCTTTTACAAACTGCGCCCCGCAGGTGTAACACTTCCAAGCACTTCCTCCTTCCTGCGTCTTCTCCCTCCCTGTGAGGAATATTCAACACCACTGACCACGGTAACCTATGTACTACACGAGAAAGGAGGTTCTCTGAGCCCACGTTCTCCCCTCACTGCAGAATGAGGGAAATATCAGAACGTTCCCCTTTCCGTACCAACCAAAAATCCTTGAAAACCCAACCAGCCTACTGGATTCTCAGCAAAAAAGGAATCTTCATCAGAAATTTGTATTTAGAACTGTCCACCATATTGCTCTCCGTGAGCTCCGGTGTGGCACACAACTGGAATCCGGGGTGTTACAATCTGGGGTGATTATTTTGTGTTCGTGTCAAAAATGTTTTTCTTTCTCCAAAATGCCAAAGGGAAGAGGATGGGTTTCCTAGAAATGGCTCTAAATTGCCTCATTGCTCCCAAGAGTGAGAGCAGAGGGGGAGAAGGTCAGATCAGTAACACTGATGATACCCATTTGTTCCACAAGGACAGCCAACACAGGTTTCTGGGGAGGACTATTTGAGAAATAAATCTACCCACACAGCTCCTCTCCATCCTCCCGCCAAAGCAGCAGAACCCACCAGAAAGCAGATCACACCCCTCGGCTTGCTCTGTAACAGAGCGGCCAAGCTGGGCGGTAACACCGCACGAGGGAACCCCGATCGGACTAGCACAGCACAGAGTGCCTCAGGCATGGGACGCTCGCGTGGGGAGGAGAGAACAGCCCCTGGAGGATGTCGGACACCTGTGAGCAAAGTCTTCCCTGAGGCAGAGCAGTTACGGTGACCACCTTAGAGCTGACTTCCGGAGGCCACTGTCCACGATGGGCACCTACAGGCTCAGTGCTTGAGAAAACAACGAGCAGTGGAAGAAGATGCAGAGACGGTGGCACTGCCAGCTGGTCCTCACGGTGATCTCTGGAGTGGTGACAGAAGACAGAGATTCCAGATTATTCGTTCACCCTACAGACACCTGCTCTCCACCCACCGCTTGCCGAGCACCGTGCTAGATGCCAAATAGTCAAAGGTAAATGAAACGCAGTTCCTGCTCTTGAAGTCTGTGTGCTCCACTGTGCCTAGCACGTAGCAGGGTAAGTGTTTACTGAGCGTTCGGCTTCACGTGGCCTCGTTTCTCTGCCCTCTGGCAAAGCTTCCTTTTTTTCTGCTCACCTCCTGCTGTGCAGCCCGGTTCCTGCGTTCCCTCCACGGGGTGGGGGTGGGAGGGGCGGCGCTCAGGAGGTGATGAAGCCGTGGGGAGCCGCTGCAGCCTGGTTGCTAGGAGGCCACAGATGGGTACCAGTCGACGGCGCGGGGGTCGGGGCTGCAGGCTTACGGTACTCCGAATTTTAGTGACTAGGGCACATTTAATCTCCCCTGCAACATAATGGGATCACTGAATATCGGATCCGTGTATTGCTGTCACTGCATCTGCTCCATGAATATTTAATGATGAGTGGCTATGTCATCATGAGAACTGTATTGCCACCCACTACCACCCATCAGACTAGGCTGGCCGCAGTGGGAGAAAGCACAGCGGGTTAAGGGTCAGAGGCTTGCCTTCTACCAGAAGCCGCTGTCATCAGCTGAGTGGCGCATGCCCAGCTGTGAGATGAAGGAGCGGGCCGATGACGGCTAAGGTGCCTGCCAGCCTTAAGACCCATCATCTTAGGCACAGGGAGATTCACCGAGGACTGGCCATGGTTCGGGCACCGTGTTAACAACTTCACTGCGGTATCTCACGTGATCCTCAGAATAACCCTTAGAGGTACTGTGCTCATCACTACTTTATATAAAGAAAGGAGGCCTGCAGAGGGGAAGTAACTTTCCCAATGTCACCCAGTGGTGGATGGGGGATTGGAACCCGAGTCTGACTGGCTTGGAAAGCCAGGCTCTCGGCCACTGAGGTGTAGGCGTTCCTTTCCTACAGCCACGGCTCAGGCTGCGGGGGGCCTTGGGTACCACCCTCCTCCTGAGCAGCTTCATTTTCCACTGTAGCCCAATGTTTAGAAAGCTGCTAAGGATGTCTTTGGCTGACAGAGGCCCCGCGGCCAGGCCCTGCACGTGCTCCTCACGCCAGGCGCTGGGAGTTCCTCATGGTTCCAAAGTGGGCCTGAGGCACGAGAGGACCGGCTCAGTTGCAAAGAATCCTACAAAAAGGTTTTACAGGGGTGCCAGCCACATCCCAGGAGCACAGTAGCTCAAGCCACATTTGAGAAAGCTTCTGGGAAGGCAAGAGGAAGGAAAGCAAAATACCATTTTGTTCAAGGAGCTTTGGGGAACTGAAAAGACTTTGACCATATCACAGACCCGTCTGACAGATGCTTCTGTTCATTCCCCCCAGATTTAGAGTACGGAGAGGGAAGAGGCTTACTCACCAAGAGACGATTGCGCTACAGTGTCAGGAGAATGTATGTGGTACCTCACACACGGGCCCCCAGTACCCAAAGGGTGGCAGAGGTCGATGGCACTAATCAAAGAATTTAACATAATTTTTAAAAATGTTTTTAAACAGGAATAGACCTGGTTTTACAAGTAGACAGAAAAACCAAGCAAAACCCTAAACCTCTTCTACGGTTGTATCGGAATTTTTTCAAATGGCAAATAACAGCAGTGAAGTCAAATACTGAACAATAAACGCATGGTCCCCAAGATCCGTAGATAATAAACACATGCTACTTGAAGGAAAAGGGAGAAGAAAATACAGCTCATGCTTAGAAAGCAAAAGATGTTGAGGAATTTGGCAGGAAGAAAGAGTAGGATTAATTAACTCCATGCAAGTAGAAGGGCCTCTTTTCTAAACCAAATGACCTTAAACATAAAGCAGGGAAAGAGTAAAGAACGGGATTTGGAGGAAAGTGAACGGATTTTATTTGCCTCAAAGAGAAACGTACAAATGGAAATCCAGGGGTTCTTTAACGTGTATGTGTGGGTGTGGGGATGTGTGTTTGTGTGTCCGTGTGTGTGCCCACGTGCACGTGGGAGAGAGAGAGGTTTCTCGGTGACAGAAAACGGAAGTCAGTGGCACCGAGTGGCTGCCGTCCTCACGGGAGAGGAAGTCCCATCGCATCTCACAGGAACGAGCACAGTGAGCCTTCCCGTTAGACCTGGGCAAGTGGCCGTCCAGAGGTGC
Source organism: Indri indri (assembly GCA_004363605.1). Classification (NCBI taxonomy): domain Eukaryota; kingdom Metazoa; phylum Chordata; class Mammalia; order Primates; family Indriidae; genus Indri; species Indri indri. Next base: position 124,192 of record RJWJ010000079.1, read on the forward strand.
CTAAATCCAAAGCACACAAAGGGAGCCAGGCCACAGAAAGGCAGTTTGCTCTGAGGCAAAATGACATTTTCATGCTTAGATTACCCGTTCCCGCCTCCACCATCGCCTCTTCGAAATGCTGCGTTGTTAGAGCAGTGGGCACTCTAGAAAAACAGGCAGGTGGAGATTCAGATTTGGGACAAGGAGCACAGCCCGCTGCCTTCCTCTGCCTTCCTCTGCCACATCTTCCTCGTCCTCCCCGCCAGCTCCCGCCTGCTGCCCAGCTCCCCCTCCGAGTCGGGCCCCGGGAAATTCCGCCAGCCCCCCTCTGTCCTGAGTTGAATGGAAACGTCTTCTGTGGACACAGCCTCCGTCCTCCCTAAACCTGGCCAACAAGTCCCTCCCAGACGTGCGAGCCAAGCCACTGTCCCTCCCAGACGTGCAGGCCAAGCCACCGTCCCTCCCAGCCCGTGACACCACCGCAGGCCAGGCCTGGCGCACCGAGCATGTGGACAGGCCGACGCCTCGGCGGGCCACGTTGAGCTGCTTCCTCAGCTGCTTCTGCAAACAGCTGCTTCCCGTCTCGCCATCTCTGAAGGTCCTAATCCACCCGGACCTCCTCCGAAATGTAAATGGAATTTAATAGAAATATTAAAATTTAACATTCTACACAAAGCGTGTGAGGGAGGAGGCAGGACTCCCGCCGGCCTAGAATTACACCTCGGGGTTTTAAGAAATCTGTGAAGAGACTCAGTGGAGGGACACATACCGAGACGGAGGGAGAGGGCGAGGAGGGGCAGGGAGGAAGAGAAAGGAGAAGCGGGGCGGGGGGAGGAAGAGGCAGGACGGCAGGGGCGCTGAGGGCTGGACGCGGTTTCCCAACTTGACTGGCAACTGGTAACTCCAGCACTTAGAGCACAGTAACATTGCCACCTAGAGGCTTAGAAGTGAGTTCCTGAACTTGGACACCAGCGTGCAAGATTTGCTTATTCGTGTAAGAGAGCTCGTTAAGGAGCTTGGAAAAGATGGCGGTGCCCGTGGAGAAGGGGGGCGAGGGCACCGTCCCGACCGTCAGCGTCCAGCCGTGCCAAGGTGGCTGATCCTCGCCGGGCACCTGCCAGGTGCCAGGGACTGCGCACAGCACTGAGAGTACAAACGCAGGTAGGCAGTTTCTCTGCTCTAGGACCCCAGTCTAGGGAGGAGACAGACACACCGTAACGCAGACTGAGAGAATCACCGCACACATAGGGAAACACTGTGCATGGTACAGGTGAAGGAGAGGCTAATTCCGACCAGAGGAGCTGGGGAAGGAGCTTGATCCAGAAAGAATTCACTGAAGACACGGAATTGAGCTGGGACACGGAAATGTGGACACTTGGGAGGGAACTCCAGGTCAAGGTCACCACCAAAAAGACACAGAGGCTAGGAAGGACACCAAGAATGCTCGGTTTGACTGTCTTACAGGAAATGCAGCTGTCACCTGCAGGTGGCATGGAGAGAGGACAAAGGCCAGGACGAGTGGAGCCAAACTGCAGAGGGCTTCGAATGCTGGCCTGAAGAACCTGTGCTTTTTAAGTTGCACAAAGACGGGGCTTTGTAACTACTTTGTTCATTCTGGTATGCTCAGCCCCTGGACGAGTATTCAGCCCCTTAGTAGTTGCTCAATTAACATCTGTGGCATGAATGACTGTAACAGGAAGCCCATGAAAGTTTTTAAGAAAGAAATAATGGTGTAAGATTTATGTTTCTGGAAAACATAACTTGAGACAATCTATAGAAATGGAACAGGGGTGGACAGGCTCCATGAGAGACCTGCTGCCAAAGTCCAGGTGACATGGGTCTGACCCCAGGTACACTGGGAGAATGGAAAGCCTGAATGGCCATAGACAATGGTCACAAAGTAAAGTCTAGAGGTGTGTGGGTTAAACCCAAGTGACGGCACCAGCCAGGATAGGGAACACAGAAGGAGGAGCTGTTTGGGGAAGATGATGATGAGCTTAGTTTGAGAAATGGAACATTCCAGCTTCTGGGAGCATAACCAAGTGGACATGCCTGGCAGGCAGTTATAGATGCAGTGTGGAGCCCCAGACGCACACACGCCCTGCACACAGACATGCACACACTCACCTATGCCACAGGCTGCTGACATTGTGTTTCATCCTGTGTTAGAGCTAAGGTGAGCCTGTAACAGCCTGGAGAACCTGGACGGCTGTTGGATCTAGCCTTGTGGCCTCGAGACTCAACTGCAGTCTATGCTTTGGTAGAGCCAGAGGCTGGAGGGAACATTCTCCCTTTCCACATCTGGAAAGTGGGGATTTCTGTAAGGATTGAAGGAGCTAACCCGTGGAAAGTGCTTAGCCGGTGTCTGGAACAAGGTAAGTGCACAATCAGTGCTCGTTGACCATCCAATCTCTCAGTCTGATGTGCTACGAAGACTATGGGATTAGCCACTTATCACCTGCATGACCTTAAACAGGAAAACCGACCTCTCTTATATCAGTTTGCTCATCTGATAACAGGGCTTTATTTGCCACACCTGCGTCAAAGATAAATGAGATAATACAGTTTGAAAACTTGAAGTCAACTTATAAATAGTATATATGATTTTTGAAATGGAAAATTGTCATGGAAAAATCTCTGAACTTTCAAAGTACTGTGGTTCCAGGTAAGCATGCGTCTCTTTAACACCCAGTTGCTCCTAAGAAAGAGAACCTTCTCTGGCCCCATTTTTGCAAAAAATTCCTCCCTTGCCGCCTTTCTACGTCGCACACGTGCTTTCATCACAGCACACCTCCTTTATTCCGTCTTCAATGGAGATTTAAAAAGAAATCTTTGAAACTCTGCCGCTGGTAGAACCACTAGGGAATCAAAGCACATTTGTTCTCCCTTCTGCATATTCCCTGTGTGGTTGACCAATCAAACTCACACTGTTAATCTGAATTGAAAGGAAGTGGGATATTATTTAAAGCAGACAAAGGTAGCCATAGCGGTAGAATAGGAACAAATAAGGTTATTCAGCTTCTGACCCACAAAGAGTTTGTGTTTGCTCTTTGCCCTGTCAATTCCCTAGAACATGCCTGTAATGAAAGGCCAGGAACTTGGACAGCTGCTGGCTTTCACCTTGCAGCCACCAGCCCACCTCCGCACCTGTGTGTAGGGGCGGGAGTGCCACGGAATCACTGGGCTGGGACAGCTGGAGATGGAACATGATGTGACTTTGCTTGGCCCGATTTACAGCACTAGGCAGAAAGACTTTTTGCAGAGTCAGTGACCAGCAAGCATTAGCTTCAGCTTAATCCAGCACTCACCCTGCTGTGAGGGGCTCATCCGCCTGAGGGATAGAGAGAATCAGTCCTTGGAAGGCTCTTCCCAGTTCGCCTCCCTGGCCTCCACCCCTGCTCTCGGAGCTGCCCTTGGCATCACACAGAACGAGCCTGGTTTTCTCACCCAGCCTCTCTTCTCATCGCTAAGTAGCCCTCTGCTCTTCACGACGTCCTTAGATGATGCATTTTGCTGCCTAAACTCATTTCTAAATGAAAACTACATCCACGAAAAAGATTTGAGATCTCATTATTATTCATAAGGCCAAATGGCCACTGTGAGTTAATTTCCAAAGTACCAAAACTGTACGGGATGGTTCCTAAGGATCCCTACTCCACAGAAAGGCAGCGTGTTCCTATGATGCTTTCTGAGCTGTCGCTGGCTGGGGGCTGACTGATGTTCAGACCACCACAGCCCCTCCAAGGTGGACGGCCAGGACCACAATTTATGGAGGAAGGTTTGAGGCATTTTCGACTTTTCCAAACCAAGCGAACAGCAACTCTCCGTCCCCTTCCCAGTTCTGCTGGTGGTGCCATTATTCCCTCAGCGAGCCCAGCCCTGGACATGTGGACCCAACTTCGAAGGCCCCTTGTCCGTTCTCCCAGATTCGATACGTCACCCCTTTCCGTCAGTTCTCTGCCAGGAGCATCATCTCCTGAACCCACTGCTCTTCATTTTGACTGCTACCACGTACCTCTGCTCAGGGCCTTCTTGTGTTCAGAAACATTTGATGATTTCCAGGTTGCCTGATTTAAAAATGTGTACAAATCTTGAGCATAGTCCTCAATTTCCTCCAAAACATAGCTATAGCCGATCTTTCCAGGTAGTCTCCCAGCGCCCTCTGTACTGGTCAAGATTCCGCCAGGAAGCAGATGGCTCCGCCAGGAAGCAGATGGCACACGCACTAAAGGTCCCACCACAGAGAATTCACTCGTGGGACTATTTATAGGGGTGTGAGTGGGGTTAGCCAGCAAGGGAAGGTGAATCCCACAGGAACCAGCAACCCATGAGAAGCCCTAACTTCCGCTAGACTAAAGGAGCAGGAAGTAAGAGCAGTGGCGCCGGACCTCCCCATGGAGGCCAGAGCTGGAGGAAGACGGGCCTGGGACGGAAGAGCTGCCGGAGGACGGCAGCCTCCCCAGAACCTCGGGGAGCTGGGGATGGGGCGGGGGGGAGTAGAGCAGTGAGAGGAAAGGGAACGACCCGACTCTCCGTGCTCCCGTCCTCCGACGGCTCTCCGCGCCTCTACGGGTCAATTCCAACAGGAACCTCAGAGCAAGGGAGCCCGTGCGATCCGACCACAGAAGTCAGCCTCCTGGGACACAGAGCAAGGATGAAAAGGGCAAAGAATAAAATATAGACATGGGGGCACTGGGAGAATAACCACACATTTCATTCCTTGCATCCGTCAGTCGGATGCATGAGCTCACCATTTCCCGATCACATACACGACTTCCTGACCCTGTGCGTTGCTCACACCACCTCCTCTCTTTGGAAAGCCCGTCCCTGCAGGGGAGACTTGCTCAGGGTGTTCTGGGAGGCACTGAGGCTTCCACATGCATTTAGGAGGCTCTCGTTGCACGCCTGATCACGCAGACACACCTGGGGGAAGCAGAGACGTGGAGGAGGAGTGTGGCGGCCGCAGGCAGGCCGCAAAGGGGGGCTCGTCGCATGGAGGGAAGCTCAGCAGAACCCCACAGACCCTCGATATACTGTCTTCATACAAAAAGCAGAAGCAGCCACTGGAAATGGAAACTGGGCCTGTGCGTGACGACATCTGTCGTCCGTAGCCACAGGGCAGAGCCTGGCTCTCCCAGCACCTCTCACACCTGCAGTCGGGATCACAGCAAGACCATTAGAGAAACTGGGGCCTCAGAGCCTGGGTGCTTCTAGGCAGAGACCCCGCCCCCACCGCCAGGCTCCTGGGCCCCCCAGTTGATCAGTGGGACCGTAAGACCAGCTCCCCGCTTAACAACTCTTTTCTGGTAAAGGGTTTCCTCCCCGCACAGTTCTTGCCTTTTGTCAAGGAAAAGAAAAGAAGAATCAACCGGGAGTGAATTCCTTGTAGAGGATGTTTGTAGGCAGCAGATGCAGCCAGGAGCACACGGCGTATGTGGCCAAACCCTCTCCTGCTGCACACAGGCGGGAGGCCTCTGCCTTCATCGCATCAGGGCCACCCTGGGGGCTGGGGCTTGGTTTCCAGCCCTCAGGGGGTGCAGAGAAGCCATGTTTCCTCCTAAGGAGAGCAAGTGGGGCAAGATGGGGGCATCCAGGCATTCTAGATGGATCCAGAGAGCTGGCAGTGTCTCTGCTCTCCTGCAGAATGCTTTGAGAGAGAAAAGTCAGGAGGAATCTTCTCACTTATTTTCAAAGAACATTTGCACTTGTTCTGGCAAAGCAGTAAAGAGCACGGACTCTGAAAGCAGAATGATGGATTCAAATGCTATGCACGCCATTAACTAGCTGTGTAGTCCTGGGCAATTTGGGTGCTCTCTCTGTGCTTCTCTGCTAGGGGGCCCAAATAAATTAACACATGTTAACTGATTAGCACGTTACCTGGGACATAGTAATAGCTCTCAAGAAAAATCAGAGGTTTGGCTAATACGTGCCAATAGTGGTAGGTACAGGTAGACAGAACACACGTGGGCCCTGTTCTCAAGGAATTGGATGATGATAATAGCTGGCGTTTATTGAGATTTACTAAACATTATACACTATTATAGCACGTACATGTATTATTGTCATTTAATCCTGTCAATGTCTCCGTTTTAGATGAAGACATTGGGGTGAAAGTCATTTATATAATCTGCCCAAGGTTATTCCGCTGGTAAGTGCTAGAACTTAGAATTGAAGAGTAGCAATAAACACGTAAACCAAAGGATGAATTCATCATTTAGTTGGTGAGAATTGTGTGAAGAAAATGAGAAGTGCACAGTGACAGAGTGCAGTGGAGGACCCGTGAGAAAGGGTGGCCGGGGTGTGCCTACCTGAGACCCGGAGCAAGGGAAGCAATCGGTCATGCAAGGAGCAAGGGGACAGTGTCCCAGGCAGAGGAGAGGCTACAGTGGGGAACGAGCACCGTAGGCTAGGGGCACTGAAACGGGGTGAGTGACGGGGAGAGGGTGGCAGGCAGCAGCCAGAGCATGGCACGACCTCGTAGACCATTATGGAGACCTCAGACCTAAATGCAACAGGAAGCCGCTAGAGGGCCTTAAAAAGAAGGGGTGATGTGATCTGAACGTTCCCATGGAGTAGGCCTGGAATGAGAGCAGGGGGCCCTTAGAAGGCAGCTGTCATAGTGTTTAGTAACTTGGACCAGAAACATGTCAAGCTCATCATGGACACGGGATGTGCCCTGTGACCATTACGGAATAATGGCATATTCACAACCCCAGCCTGGGCTGGACACGGATAAAAACTCTTTTGTGTTTTCCCATCATCACCATCATCGTCACTGCCATTGCCATCACTGCCAAATCATGGACCAAAGTCAGAGTGGCCCTGCAATAGTCGTGACTCCATTCGGGCTCCAGGCATGGGGCCTCCTCTCTGGGACCTGCCATCAGGGACACGGCCAGTGCCTCAGCCACAGCACACAGACACCTAGAGAAACCCTGACCGTGAACAGCCCAGGAACAGAGTATGTTCCAGTAGCCCCAAGCACTTACAGAGGGATGAAGGCTTAGCGCAAACGTGGGAACTGCTTGTCAGATACAACTATTTACCAGACTTCTCCTGCCTGCTTGCCAAGAAGGGACAGTAATCACCCACTGCCCCCTTCTCTCAGCGTCTGAATCCCTGAAACATTACCATATAACGTTGAGATACTCATTCATTCATTATGCACAGGAAATTACTTAATAAACCTGATGTGCACCCTGTACCAGACATCAGGGAAATAGAAAGACAAATACAATACCATCTCTTTCCCCAGGGATCCCAAGGCTCCTTATTTCGCAGACCGGTGAAACGGCGCTTACCGTGCAGCATGGTTGGAGCCAGGACAGGGGGCTGCGGAAGCTAAAGGTGGGCGTTTAACCCGGTGGGGGCAGGTTCTCGGGGAGGGGAGGCAGCACCGGATGGGAGCGCCCTCCCGAGGCGTTCGGTGTGGTTCCAGCTCAGCATCAAGGAGGGGACGAGGGGACACAAGGCAGGCCCACGTCAGGAAGAGCCTTTAGGTTATGCTAAGAAATCAGGACTTTCCCGAATGCTCTGGGGAGCCAATACATGTTTTAAGGGAAAGTACAATGGTCATATTTCATTTCAGAAAATCATTTTACGTGCATCACGAAGAGTCATGAAGGGGGGGGTGCGTGGAGGTGGGAGAGCCAGGGACGAGATCCTCGTAGGAATTCAGGTAAGGAGTAAAGAGGGTGTGAGCCAAGGCAGGAGCAAAGGGCTCTGGGAGAAGGAGGACAAGCCTGCAAGGTAACCGCAGGCTGGAGTCCACAGGAAGTTGTGGTCAACTCGATGTGGTGGGAAGAAAGAAAGAAAAAGATTAAATTTTCTTCCCGTGTGTAGGAAAAGAGGCCATATTGCAAAAGGCCCAGTATTCGAGCCTGGGGTGTCTGGGCTTGACGTGGTAGACGCCAAGTGCTTTTGAACAGAGAAGGAAGTGAATAAGATTAATGTACCAATGATGTGCACCACACTGGATGGAGGAGAGACATGGGAGGGGAGGAGATAAGGAAGGGTGCTCCTAGGATAGTCCACCCAGTGAAAAGGACCAGGGACGTGAGCATGGGCAGGAAAGCCAGGGGACGGAAGGCAAAGGCAAGCAAGGCTCTTGGCGGGAATGAGGTCGAGAGCAAGGGTGGAGGCATTAGCCTTGGCGAGGAGGAAGGACCCTTCATTCTCAGAGACGGGGCAAAGCCGAGGGAGGCAGAGACCAGAGATGCCTTCCAGGCAAAGAGCAAATCTCCGCCCAAGCTTCTCGGCAGCATCAGTAGCCACGAGGAACCAGCCAAGGGTGAGTGGCACCCTTAACATTATGGGGAAGGCAAACATTTACGGGCATAACAAAAATGTCCAGAATTTATTGTTAAGTTTAAGAAAAGCAAGTTACAAAACTCTTAATATGAATATATAGGTATTATAATCCTGCTTGTTAGAAACATCCGTGTGTGTGGATGCAAAAGCTGCATACCAGAATCTTAACAGTCTCCATCTCTGGGAAAGGGAGTTCTAGGTGATTTTTATTTTCTCCTTGATGCTTTTTCATATTTTCAACAATGAACAAGCATGACTGTTGTAATCAGAAACCCAGCCAAGTTTAAAATATATTTGTTAAGCTTATATAGCATGGCTGTCTCCCAGAATCGAAGAGAGGGACCTGTTTGTTAACTTCTTTTTTCCAGTACATTTATGGTTCTTGAGACGCAGAGCAACTTAAATGCATCTGATAGGAAAAGCTGCGGGTGTTTATAGCATAGGTCGTTCCACAGCTCCTAGAAGGACCCTCGCCGCTCATCAGAGGGTCTTTGACCCCTTCCCCCAATACAGAGGGCACTGACTTCAGGTTCCCCCTCCAGCACATGAGACCCAGCAGGCCCTGACCCCCGGGCCGCATCTCCCTTTCTTACCCCAAAAATATAGCACTGATTCTCTTCTTTTTCTCTCCCCAAGCTCAAATACAAACGCTCCGGTTTCGGCTACCAACCCACCTCCCTCATCTCCCTGCTCCCAAACTCTCTCTTTCACAAGTTATTAAAAATGCTATTCATTCCCAAATCCTGCTGGGAGCAGGGGTGGGAGGTGCCTGCCAAATGAAATAACTCACATTTTTTTAAAGGAGACAGGGTGGGGCGGGAGAAAATGAAGATGCCCATGAGAACCTGCCAGGTTAGGGTATCCCCACTGATGCAGCTGTGTTCACAGAGTGTCTTCGATAGTCCTTATCACTGCAGAGTCTTGTACCCCAGTCTCAGGTAGCTGTTTGCAGAGGATTTCCAAAGAAATGAAGGCTCAGGCAGGATGCATTCTACCTCCTGGGAGTCGAGGATAGCAAGGTAGAAATAAAGTGAGATGAAGAAGGGAAACCCCTGCTGGAAGTTGCCCTGCTCTTGAAGGGTCTTCCCAGCAGCTTGTGGACAAGAGGAGTCGAGATGCCTGGAGCATCTCCACATCCTCCTGCATGGCGGATAGTAACAATAAGGTCCAGTTGCCTTTGTTCCTTAGATAGCCTCGTAGGTAGGTTAAGGGGTATGTTATCTCTTCCTACTCTACTGACTCCTCAAAAGCAGAGACACTTTTGTCCCGTGTGTCACCCAGAGCCTAACCCTAAATTTTCTGAATTAATAAAATAAGACACAGGGAAGTTCCCAAGGTCACCCAGTTTATTTATTTATTTGATTATTTTATTTATTATTAAATATTTATGATATTTATGAAGTACCCCAGGCCCCAGGGATTCAGTCCAGGTGCTAATCTGGGTGTTGGGGGACGGAGCCCTGCCTTCCAAGGGTTTATCATCCAGTTTTAGCAGAGCTATGACTTGGACCCTGCACCCCCAATGCTAGCCTACTACACTTTCTCCTCCAGCACATCACATTTTCTGAGTCTGATCTTCCTACTTATGAAAAAAAAATCATTTTAATTTTACCAAAACCTTTTAACCATTTCATTAAAAAAATTTCATTCTAAAAACAGTTATTTCTAACTCTAAGCATACAGCAATAAACTAGGGCCTGAATTAGGGACATGGACAGGGACAGGAAAGCCCAAGGACGGAAGACAAAGGCAAGCAAGGGTCTTGACGGGAATGAGGTCGAGAGCAAGGGTGGAAGCATTAGCTTCATTCTGGAGGAGCATCACATTGAGCTTCTAAAAATATATAAGCTACTCCTTTGTTACTTTAGAAGAGTCTTAAAATTTTAGCAATACAGCCTTGGATTTAGAATAATAGCTTTCTTCTGAAATGCTCAAAGAGCTTCCACGGATGGTATCCCCTGTCTTCTCACAATATTGCTAAAACTTTGAACAAAAGATTCTATGAGAAAAAAAGAGATGGAGAATTTGAAATTATGATTAATGAAGACATTAAACTAGGTGCCTGATTTCTTGCCCATACACAGTGGTTTGGTTCTATGAACCCAAAGAGGGACTCACTAAAACAAGTATTTACAGAATGGTAGAAAGTTAGTGCTGAAAGGGATGACAGATGCTACCCATACTGTCGTAGATGAGAAAATCGAGGCCATTCGGCAGAGCTGCATCCCCAGTTCCCAAGTGGCTGCCCAATATCACATCCGCTGTCAAAATTCAGCCCATACTTGTTACTGGCAGTCAAGCCAGAGGAGAAAGGCGTTCGGTAATAAAAGACAAAAGGAAGTGTCCAAGATCTATGATAAACAGAGGACTTAAGAAGTAGAACAGGCCAAAAGAGCCCAATGATTTGGGGACTGTGTTCTGCTGACACCCCGTGAAGAAGAGCCCAAAGAAGGAAGTCCACTTGACAGGGTCAACAGCGGCGTGGCTGCAAGGCCACCGCTGCCACAGCGGCCCAGGCTATGGCCAAATAACAAGCAGCAGAGAAGCCCCAAGGACCTCAGACAGAGGAAAGCTTTCACTTCTCCAAGGAGAATGTGGTCTAGCCAGAAAGAGAACTAGCTTTTAAAATATAACAATAATGAAAGGAAATGTCTGACACGTTTTGATTTCCAGCTTTGTATTTTTCTAATTCACACTGGCCCGGGGCCACTGTGGTGCACAAATTCAGGGCTCCTTTCACCTGCGCAGCACGGTAGCCCTAACATACATAGCTGAGGGCTCGGTAACCTTGGAGAGGACCCTGTCTCCAATGTGAAACCAGGAGCTACCAGGGGTGGGTCTGTAACAGGGTACAAGCAGGAAAGGCAGAGAGTCAGGGGGGCCGACGGGGCTGGCTGGGCAGGCAGGGGGTCCCTGTGGCCACAGGTCCCAAGAGCTGGACAATTGACTCATTTATCCATAGTAACAGCAGGGAAGGTCGCTCAGCTTATTTAAACCCATGGCTATAGTGAAAAAAAAGCTCACTGTAGCTGAAATCTAACCTGCCCATCCACCAAATCTTTTAAACAGAGCTGCTAATAAGGAGCAGAACTGAGTGGCTTCAATCTCCTTCCCTGTTGCCGTTCCTTGCTGGTACAGGTGTTAATGGGGCCGGAAGGGCCCCACGTGCAGAGAGAGAGGAGACGGAAATGGTCCGGGTAATATGCGCGGGCTAGTCAACCTTCAAATAAGGGAGGGCTGAGTCTGTCATCACTAGGTGGTGGGCATTTACAGACAGTTCGAAGAGCATCCCTCCAGATGGCCGCAGAGCGCAATGCCAGCGAGGGGAATCGCTGAGTAACAAAAGAGACCTGGCCTGAAAATCGGGGGGCTGGGCTGTGGTCCTGTCCACGACCTCCTGCCCCCCAGTTACTTCACCTATAAAACAGTAAGGTGGCTGTAGTGACTTAAAGTTCTAAAATCTGAGACATAAATTCTCCAAAATCTGTAACATTGCATTCTCTACACAGAATGGCGATAAAATCATACCTATTTTTCAGGGTCATTGTGAAGATTAAATCAAAAAATGAGAACAGATAATGTAAATTTATGATGCGGCAATGCAAGCACTTAACGTACATTAAGTCATTTGTTTCCATCAACAACTCTACCAGATAGGAATGAATATAATCCTCATCTCGCAGATAAGTGTGTTGAGGCTTGCAGAAGTTGCTAGACATGTCCAAAGTCACACATGTGCTATCTGTCGGGACTGGGACTCCAGACCTGAATTCAAAGCCTATATGATAACCTCTGTATCACCCAGCACTCCAATGATGTGTGTCTGTAGACCCCCAGAACATGGCAGATTATGCACAGATATTATAATGCCTAGACTATCACCAAGTATGATGAGGTATTTTAATACATGTTTATTGAGTGGATGAATAAATGAGCAAGTAAACTACATGTCACATAAAGCTGTCACACTGAGATCCCGGACTTCAGTTTCCACCCGATCCCCTGCTGTAGTAAATCCAGTTACTGAGGGAGAGGCAGTTGCCTTTTCAAAGAGTCCAGACTCAGAGTTGCATCTATACAAGGACAAAAGTATGGAAGAGTCTCGGCAAGCTACAGTGACCCCAGCACAGCACAAAAATGCCGGAAGCATCCTCGGGGACTAGATTCTGGCTTTGATAGAATCTTAAGAAGAATAAACAGACCAGGAAAGAAAGTGTCTTATTTGCCGACATTCTCCTGCTCAACTAATTCAATAAATAAATAAGACTCAGAATTCTGATGAGGAGTTTCCCTACGTTCATACTGCCTTCCCGGAGTTCCTTTGACTTCATTAATACAACCACCTGCAAGAGAGCCTCTTCAGAACAGGGGTGACATTCGACCATGAGCTGTTAAGCAGAGTAGGTGCCTCCACACTCCCCATTGACAGCAGGAAGAAGCAACAGCTGAGCAAGCCCCTTCCAGAGCTACGGCTATAAACTTAACTCCCCACTCCCACTGCATGGCAATCCCAGGCCCGTGGCTAATGAGCAGGGAAAGGGGATCGTCTAAGAGAAAAGAAGTGGGCTTCTTGGACGCAGGCATCCATGCAGGCAGCAACCCCTGCCTCTCCCTCCTTCCTATCCAAAGCAGCCGGCTCTCTCCCTGCCCCTCCTACTCCTGCTCGCAGAGGCCTGGGTTACCGGGCGCTAAACGGTCCTGTCTCGGTTCTTGGAACTCCCGCGACCACACACCGTATCCAATTCCAAGAGGTGAATTCTCTCTATTTCACCAACAGAACCAGCAAATGGTTTGAAAAACGAGAGAGAGGAGAAAATAACATTGGAAGTAAATAAATCTCTGGAGCATGAAAGGAAACTTCTCAAATCACACAAGGGCAAAGGGAGGCCAGAATGAAGAACAATGTATGCTGTCCTCTAAGGCACAGAAGAAACAAAACGCATTTTGGAGCCCAAAGAATGCATCGTTCCAAATTGCTAATCAATGCTAGATACCAACACCCGCGACTGCTAATAATGGAGAAAGAATCACCTCTCCTCAGCTGTAATTATTTCTGACACGGGTCTCCAGAAGGAGTGTCAAGACTCAGGTTAGCAGCTCAGTGTGATAATAACCCAAGATTACCAGAAATTTGCTATGTCTGAAGAAAAGGAGAGCTTGGAGGAAGGGAAGTGGCAATTAGAAATACTTGTCATGATAATTGCATTGTGAATAGCAGGCATCCACTTTCCAGCAGCCAGTGTAGGTTTTCTTCTGCCTGACTTTAGAAAAACATCTTCCAGGCAGGTAGAGCAATGGAGGAACACATCAAATTTCCAGAAATAACACGGTGTGGAAAAAGCATTGTTTCTGTCCAAATTGCAGTGTGCTGGATAATAAAACTCCTGAAATCCGTAAGGCCGAGAACAGTATTACTTGACTAGCCAGCAAAGTTGCCTTAAGCCAACTAGCAGCTGACGTATCTTCTCACTCACAGCAGTGCTGACTTCCGTCCACGTCAACACGTTATCTTCTGCCAAGACCAAAACAGCTCTCTAAGAACAAACAATTGAGGCTCTTCGATCACTCACTTTGTCAAAAATGGACACATCAAAACCTCTCCATGGAGCTGGTCTGAACATGTGAACGGAGCTCTGGTCAGCCAAAGGCTCTCAGGTGCCAATCACGTAAGACAAGTAGGAGTCCACTGACGGGCTCCAGTCAATGGACAGAGCTTGTCCTCTGTGCTTTTTGGCAAACCATGAAGAAAGCAGGAAACCCAGGAACGGACTCATCTGAGTCTGCCTTAGAGTTCTGTCTTAGCATTACTGAAAGCTCAGCCACTTGTCCACTAGGCCGAATCACAAGGACAAGTGGTTTGAGGAGGAAGGAAAGAGACATTTTATCACTCTGCCAGCAAAGGAGGAGGATGGAGACTCCTGCCTGCAGTGCCATCGTCCTCATGATAAGCAGAAATACGGAACCATTAAAGGATGGGGTCTCAGCTTCAGGCAATTACTGTTCAACTACAGATGATGATTCTAATAGTCCCATCACCACTGAAGACAATCTTGGGACCCCCCACCCAGGACCTCCCTTTACCAGGTCTCAGCCAGGCCATCTCCTTTAGCACAAAGAAAGGCTCACCCTGCCCCTCCCAACCACTGGCCTGAGGTAGGCGTGCAGGTTTTCGTTCTCAAAAAAGAGTGGAGGATGTTGCAAAGAGACAGAAAATATTTTTGCCATTTTTTTTTCAGGCCATTCCCTGTTACATTAGCTCGAATAGTGGATGACGCAGCTACTGTTAAACTTGGAGCTTGAGTAAGGATTCTTAAAAAGCAACTCTGAGCATGACAATCCCAGGCTTAAAATCCACCAGTGATTTCCCATTGCTTTTTGGACAAGCTGTGGTCTCCTCACTGTGCTGTTCTCAACCGACGAGGCCCTCCGTGGCTTCTTTCCAAGTCTCACAACTCAGCCCTGGTAGACTCACGTCACACATTTAATCCCTCGCCAATTTACTACAGACCTTCAGACGCACCACGCTCTCCGAGCCTCCATACTTCTACGCACGCTGTTCACTCTGAGAAGCCCTTTTACTTAATCCACACTGACTGAGTGTTCAGGACTCAGCTATGGAGTCCCCTCCACTCTGAAGATTTCCTTACTCCCACCCTCACCCGCTCCTGCCAGATCTGGTTTCGGGATCTCTGTTCCGCAGCGAGACTGCACCCAGGGCCTCCCTGTGCAGCAGCTGGCACGCCGCAGGCCACTTGCCCATCCGTTTCCCCTACTGGACCGTGAGCAGCTTGAGGGCCAAGACCTGCCTTTTATTCCATTTTCCCCTGGGCCATTTATCATAAGAACCTCATACGCCAGGCTCCAGTTGATGGAATCCATGGAGGAAGGAAGAAAGGTAAAGCAGGTAAGGAAGGGGGAATACTTGGCACATTCAGAGATAGCTAAACCTCTTTAATAAGTAGTGGTTTTGCCAACTGTAAGCATCAGAGGCTAAATTCTATGAATCAGGAAGTATCCTCTCTGGCCAGGAAGCTATATTTTTATAATATTTAAAGAGTTTTTTAACTTGGGAATTTATGGAGGTTTGAAAAAAGGATTTAGTGAAAACTGAAGACATGCTCTAGAGAGGCAGTGGACTTGGATGTCCCTCTCCTGTGCCTCTGAAGAGTCAACGATGACCCTCACACAAGGACAAGCCCCGGGCCGGCCTGGACCTTCCTCAGCAGGTTCCACCTGGTTCTGCCTTTGTGGCCAGGTGGGGGCCGGAATGCAGTTGAGTTTTAAGAACTGACTCTCAGTTTCTAGGAAGGTGCTACTCTTTTCAGCTCTGCAAAATGCTGGCTGCGCCTCTGCTAAGCGATGGCACTAAACCCTCACCTAAGCTCATTGTGGTTTCTCTAACCTGCAGATTCTCCGGAAAGGCTTAGTATTCCTCCGGGCAAGGGTAGTTTTAGCCTGTTTGGTAAAAGAGTGTTTTCCTGCTCAGATTCAAACTTATTTGGACCGCATTTGCATAATGACACATTATTTCTCCCTTAACACCAGTAAACATCCCCTGGGCAAGGCAAATTAAGACTTGACATCAATTTAACTACTGGATGCTGGGTGATCTTGACTGAGGCCCGAAAGGGCCTGTGTGGCCAGTGACGCCCCCACCGGCTGGCCGGGCGCAGATCACTGGGAACGACGTGTATGCAGGGCAAGCCGCAGTGGAGCGGTAAGGGAAGTGAGGAAACCGAGAGGACCCTGCGTGCGTGATTTCCCCTGGAGCTTGGCAGGGGCCCAAGCAGAAGCGGAGGAGCTGTTTTCACAGGAATATTTGTGGTACCCGAGGCACAGCAGCGCTGCCCTGGGACACAGAGGACAAAGCATAGCCTGGATGCACTTCGCTAGCACAGTGAAGTCGGGACAGTTTGCAGAGAGGAGCGGCGCTGGAAGGCAGCACCCCAGGCAGGAAGGCAGCAGGGCGCCTCCGTCAAGTGCCTGTGGGCGACAGTCACCATCAGGAGGCCGGGCCAGCGTAATACACGTGAGAGGACCACTCTCCATTGTTGCTGAGACACCCCCTGGAATGCCCAGAAATACCCGAATAGTGGGGTGGGGTGGGCAAGACCCCACAGAGGCTGAGATGTTGCAAATGCCGGTGGGGTAAAGTCGAGCACATACAAATTAGCTTTCATGAACCAGAAAAAAATTAACATTACTAATAAAGCAATCTTAGTCATATCCTGCCCACACGAAATTATCAAAAGCACCTAGAACCACTTCTGGTACAAAGCAGGTACTTGATGAATGTTTTCCAGTTTGCACTTGAGGAGGGATCATGAGGGAATGTGAGAACAGGTCTGATACACGGCCAGTACACGTGCCAGAACAGTTGCGCTTACAACAAATGTCGCCTCTGCATGGGGCCCGTGCTACTGGGTTTATCCTTTGGAATATTGCCGCTGGGCGAGGCAGTAAGAAATCTGGGATCATCCCGCCCTCCCCTCTGACGATTGTCAAAGCAGTTCAGGGCTGATTGGAAAGCCTGGGCTTCAGCAACCTGCCCTGAGAGTATTAGGCCAGCAGCCTTTGCCAGACCCCTAGGGAGATGAAGGAATGGAATGCAAGAGGGGAACTTTTTCCCCCTGATGGGAATGAAGTTCATCCCCCCATCTCTCTTGATAAGAACAGGGGGGCTGCCGGATGGCTGTGACTGGGGCAGGGGTCCTAGGAGCTGGTTGTTTAAAAAGAATTTATTACAAGCGGCTGTTCTGGCCCAGTTACTCACTCCCCCTGGAAAAACCCTCTATAAAACCCACCACTCTCCCCTTCCAGGGGTGGACGCTTATTTTGCCCTCCACCCATCTGCATCCAGATGCTCAAAATAAACAGCATTTTGCTAAACCTGAGGCTTCATGTGTCTCCCTCTCGGCTCCAGACCTAACAACTAGGAACATCCAAGCAAGTTCTCTGTGGTCCTCTCTCGTGGAAAGACTCAACATCCATGACTTGGGAATAACACAGCCCATCTTTTGTAGCATTTTGTAAGTTTTGCCCTTAACGTGGGTGCCAGCCCATCTGACAGTCGTTTCATGAAGAGCAGGGAAGGGTGTTTTACAGCTCAGCTGCTGGGAAGCACAGATGTTACAGGCAGTGTCGTGGTGAGGTGGAAAAGGCTGCAAGGAAGGTGGGAGAGCATTAATTATCTTCCTGCAGCTGTTCATTAGCCCAGACGCCTTGTCTTGCCATTTTCAGGACTGACAGCCACACAATTCCAAAGCAATCAAACCAGGAGATTTGAAAGAGAAAAAGAAGAACTACCTGAAGGTTAAAATGGAAAGCAACACACGGAACAGCTAGAGATGCCCTGTTCGGCTTCCTGGAGCACAGAGTGGTCGCAGGGCCCCTGCGAGGTAACCCGGGGCTCAGTCCCAGCCAGTGCAGCGGGGAGCACCCAGCGCAGGCTGCAAGTGGAGAACGACCTCACAGGTATATGGGCTCAGGATGCAGGGGCGAAGCCTTCTCGTTTTTAAACTTTAACTTTCAAGTGTCAGTGAAAGATGCTGATTCGACGGCCCTGTAAACTTAAATGCTGAGTCAATTCAGACTGGGTAGAAACACAATTCTCACCAATGATCTAAAGAGAAGCATTTCAGACCTCAATATATTTACCCTGCTGAGAGCTCACCTAACCTCTTTTTTATTTTACTCCCCACAGGGGAAATAACAAATGACAGCCTTGCATACTGACAGTACAATATTCAAATGGACCTCTGCAAGCTTTAGCCTGTCCACTCGGGCACCAAGCACCGGGTTCCAAGGTAGCACGATTACGTCAAGACCTTCATTCTCCATAGATGGTCTGCCCTGTGGTTACAAGTCCTATTCCCAGAGCGAATGTCTTTCTTGCTTCAAAAATGAATTCAAACTCCCACCCCTTCATGAATCCTTCAAGTTACAATGGAAAGACAAATGTGAGGAGGATTCTTCAGCAAGTTCATGAAAAATGCGTATTGCAAAAAACTGCAAGGATTTCAATTTTTTTGCACCAAAATAAACCCATATTAGCTTGTTATAGAATGTCTGAACAGAGTCTAGTTTGAAGCATAAGACGTCAGTTTGAAAAGAGCCCCTAGGAGAGCAACATGAATTCTGCTAAAATTGAAGCAAGAACAAAGAGTAAATTTATGGTGAAGTTTGGGTGGAAGAATGGTGGAATCATTGATGCTTAATGAAGCTGATGGGGACAATGACCCAAAGAAATCAGCAGTTTACAAATGGATAACTTGTTTTAAGAAGGGAGGAGATGATGTTGAAGATGAAGCCACAGCAGCAAATTATCCAATCAATTTGCAAGGAAAAAGTTAATCTTGTTCGTGCCCTCATTGAAGAGGACCAATGATTAATAGCAGAAGCAATAGCCAACACCTTAGACATCCCAATTGGTTCAGCTGACACAGTTCTGACTGAGAAATTAAAGTTGAACAAACTTTCCAGTTGGTTGGTGCCAAAATGTTCATTGCACCCAGATCAGCTGTAGACAATGAGCTATCCATTTGTAAACTACTTATTTCTTTGGTTCATTGTCCCCATAAGCTTCATTAAGCATCAATGATTTCATCAGTCTTCCACCCAAAGCAGAGCTCTCAAAAGAAATTTTCAACAAGTGGAATCAAGTCCCTGAAACATTTCTTCAAAGAATTGTAATAGCAGGTGAAACATGGCTTTACCAGTATGATCCTGAAGACAAAACACAAGCAAAGCAGTGGCTACCAAGAGGTGGAAGTGGTCCAGGCAAAGCAAAGGTCACAGCAACTGTTTTTTGGGATGCTCAAGGCATTTTGCTTGTTGACTTTCTGGAAAGCCAAATAATGATAACATCTGTTTATTATGAGAGTGTTTTGAGGAAGTTAGCCAAAGATTTAGAAGAAAAACGCCAGGGAAAGCTTCACCAGAGAGATATTCTCCACCACAACAATCCTCCTGCTCATTCTGGCTCTCATCAAACAGGCAATTTTGTGAGAGTTTCTGTGGGAAATCATTAGGCATCCACCTTACAGACCCTATTTGACTCCTGACTCCTTTTTGTTTCCTAATCTTCAAAATCTGTAAAGGGCACCCATTTTTCTTCAGTTAATAATGTAAAAAAAGATTACATCAACATGGTTACATTCCCAGGACCCTCAGTTCTTTAGGGATGGACTAAACGGCTGGCGTCACCTTTTGCTTCACATTTAGGTAATACGAGCTCCAGGCCACTCTCTGACAAACTCGTGGGGGGTAAGGGATTAACGGCTGTCCACATCGGGCCCGTCACTTGACGCCTTCCCTGGTCCGACCCCTAATCCAGCAGGGAAGACCTGGGCTCTTGCAAAGCAGGAGTTGATGTTCTCCTCCCCCTCTCCTTCGCTCCCCGAGCGGTAACTCACAGCTATTCATTTTTCAGTGATTTTTCTTCATTCTCAGTAGTTCTACTTTGGGCATTTTGCTATTTTTATATTATTTATATGGGTGTGATCCTTTTGTGATGATTATCTGTGATTAATCCTCGCAGCTATGGGAAAATCAGTGTAACGGCTTGTGCCGCATCTAACAAGAGTTGATGTCTGTGTAGCTTTTTGTGTTAAGCAGCTTTGCAAGTTCTCTCTAATTGACAAGAGAGAAAGAGACTATGCAATTAAAAAGGTGTTTATTATTTATTTTTTAATTTATAATTTATAGGCATTATGTACATAGCAGACAGATAATAAGGCAGCTTTCCGTGTGATTTAATGAAGCCAGGTGGCACGTCAGCAGGGCCCTGGTGAAGGGCTTCATGTCCCCTTCTCCCTTGCTGTACGCTGTCATCAGACCGAAGTCACCCACTGCCCAGTCAGAGGCGAGAGAAATGAGGGTGTTGTGCTAGTCCTGGGAGTACGGTCTCAGCATGGATCTCTACCCACTGTTTAAAACAGGAGCCACGTCGAAATCATCACTCTGCATTTCTGACAAGACAGGACGGGGGGAAGCCAGTTCTCCCCTTGAAGAGTGGCCGTCGCCCCAGACACTGGCAGTCAGACAAGCACAACTTAGCCTTCGAGTTTCGAGGGTTAAAGAGGAGATTTGCAGGACCATATTTCTTTCCCCGAAACATCAGGCAGTTCATATGTACACATTTCTCTCCACTAAGACCTAATTTTCCACCATTTCCCTTGATTTGCAGCTCCCTTTTCCCCATTTCTTTGATTTAATGCCCAATTATTTTTTGTCCCATTGCCAGTAAAACAAAATATTTCATAACTGCTTCTTTGAGGTTTTTGGATACTGTTTTAAATACATGACTTACATGCCTTCTATTGCAAAAATTTAAAGGAATCTAATGAACACCCAGATATGGATTCTGCATTTTTCTCAACAAGCTGACCTAAGCGTGACATTTAAAAGCACCGTGACATACTTTAACAAATTCCTGGCGTTCTCCTGTCTTTCAGCCTCCACTCAGCAGCCTCCTCGGTGTCAAGCTGAAAGCAGGAACAGAGACCTCACTCCTCCCACTTCCGTGGCTTCCTTCTCCCCCGCCTTGGCAGTGAAGGCCAAGGGGACAGAGAACTAGCCGAGCAGGCAAGTGATTGATGTCAGGTCCCACACCAGCCACCGACTCCCTGTGCAGCCTTGGCTGACTCACCTCACTCATTTGGTCCATAGTTACCTCATGTATAAAACGAGGATTTTGAATCAAATCCCTTCTAATTTTCTTACAGTCATAAAACTCTGGGTTCTCTTCTGTGTCCTAGAAACAGGAATTAAACAACCAGACCAATGAGTCTGGTTTTGATATTTGAGGAGGGAGAAAATAAAACATCAAGAAGCAAGGCTTGTCTGCAACTGAAATCCTTTCCCCTGTTTAAGCCTGTTTTGGCCTGATTTTTGCATGCATGTACACAAGGGCAGCAGGACAGAAAGGAAACTTACAGAAGTTGTCTCCAATTTGTTTGACGATCTCACTTCTTTTCTTGCCCATTCTGCTTTAGAACTTATTGTTCTGTTCTCAAAATAAAAGTAAAATTCACTTTGTTTTAAGAAGTGTATGTGAACTTCGTGAAAGCTGCAAAAATACTGGAGACACCCTGGGGTATCTAAAAACCATTGTCACAAAACCCACTCTGGGCATGTGGTCCCAGGATGCGGCCACTCAGTTCCAGGCCTGCTAATAAGAAAGGACAACCTACTATTCAGGCAAAAGCCCCCTGAGTCAGCTTCCAGGTTCTGTCGCACTTGACATCAGGGCTCCTGTTTGAATTCCACCATCCAGAGAAGGCACAGCTGGCCCCAGCCAGGTCCAAGGCTGGGATTGGGTTCTAGAGAGGGCGCTCCTACTAGAGACAAGATCTAGAGGGGCAACAACACAGAGCCCAGGAAAAGATGAGATTCAAACTCAAGTCCAGAGGCCAGAAGGATCGGAGGCAAGGAAACCCGGAAGTGCAGAGCCAGAGCCGGGTAGAGAAAGCCCAAAGGGAAATTAGAGTGGACTTAGTAGGAGGGATTCCCGAGGCTGCAAGGCAAGGGGGGCCTGAACAAATTACCAGGTTAAGAAAGAGAGGGTCCGATTATATCGCACAGCAATTCAAATCAGCCCTTGCAGGAGGGCCTGCATTTTCCCCCGGCCCCCCACCAGGGCCAAACATACTCTCACGTGCCCTGGGGCTTTCAAGGTGATCTCTACAAACCATGCAGGTGATAGTTGCTTCTTGTGGACAGACAAGGACGGTATCTAGTCCAGATAGGCTGGAGTCAGGAGGATTCTGGAAAGAGAGTGCCTTGTTGACCACGCGCTGCTCCCCCCTACACTTCCATTGCCAGCGTATCTCCATTTCCTAAACCAAGTGGCCGTCAGTGCCTGTATACACCAGGGCGAATGTGGGGAAGCCTCGGGGATTCAGTGGGAGAAGCTACAGGACTCTCTCCTCTGTGAGCTTGCTGAGAGCCTGGAGACCCGACTACAGAGGGCCCAGGGAGGAACCCGCAGATGCTAGGGAGCTCGATGTGGGTGGAACGTCCTCTTCCCAAACATACACATGCATCCTGCCGGGGGAGGGCCATATCCATCCTGAGTGAGGGTCCTTTTCTCTGGGGCTCCAGGGTGGGCTGAGTCCTCCCTCCTCCTGGTGTTGGAAGGGCTCCCAGAGACAGGAAGACAAGAGACTCTTCCCAGAGTTCAGCTGCAACACTGGCCCGCAGGGGTGGCTGTCCTTTGGCCTCCCTCCAGAATGCCTCACTTCAGGTTCTCCGACAGCCACACCTGAGCCCCAGCAAGGAGACAAAGAGAAAGAGGAACACACCCCGAGGTGAAAAGGTGAACAACAGGAGCCTGCCCTTTAGGAGCTTATATTAGTATTAATAATATAGGGGGAAATAAGAATCACAGCACAATTTGTTTCTTTCCCTCAATTCTAAAAATAACCCATCGTGAGAAAAGCACCTTCTTTCGCACGGGACAGGTGGAGCCACCCACAACCGCATTCAATGAGCAGGAAATGGACGCTTCCTTTTGTCCCATATTTTCTGGAGGAATTTTAAAAGTTAATTAAGTAAAGGGATAGGGCCAAGGAAGACGTCCTCCCTTGTGGCTCCTCACTTTTACTGTCTCAGGCATAACGATAAAGCAAGGAAGCTGGTCTCATAATAAAGGCAACGGAAATTTATACACCCAAATGAACATAGTTGATGGAGTTTTAGAGGGCTAATAAATAACACCTCTTTCTTCCTCACCTGGAGATTAAAACCAAATGAGAGAAATATACAGGAGTCATACAGATAGAATTCGAAATATCACCAATATTATTGACCATGAGGTTTAAAATCTGTGGCCAGAGGGCTTGCTAATACTTCATCTCCAAATTAATCAGATCAGCCATGCAGACATCCCCGAGGAGCAGGCCAAGAGATCTGCAGGTTTACAAATCTGAAAGTAGAGCCCAGAAGGGGCTGAGCTGCTCATGCCCAGTCCTTCTCCCTAACTCACCCTCAGATTCAGCTATTCTTGCCGCCTCGGAGGAGCGAGGAGATGGAGAATGTTCCAAAATGCTGCTCTAGGGATAGGCCCTTTCCAAGGTACAGGAGGCCCAAGGAAGATGCCTGCCCCACACCCAACAGCCACCGCCTTCAAGATGCCCTTGGGACATCTGCTTTCGCAAAGCTACCGTTATTCAGAACGCTGTTGAGCTCCTCTCTGGGAGTCCTATTCAGAGCCTGTAGCTCATTCTTTGAATACCCTTTGGTTACGGCAGCGTTTCATCTCCATGAAACAGCCAAGAGTCCTTAGAGTAAAGTGGGTGGAAACCTTTTGGGTCGAAATAAGAGTGACAGTGGGGGGATGAATGCGGTCTTCCTGTGTGACGCACAGACTGACACTGAAGTTTGATCAGCGGTTTCACCTGCCGGCAGCACACGGGGGATGAAGGTGTGGTCACTATGGTCATACCTGCTGAAGCTGGAGGTTGGGACATGTGATCTGACAAAGACTTTAAGCCACTTCCAATTATGAGACGCTATCTTCCAGATATAATTTAGATGCTGAAATATTGGACTTTCTGACATACTTCGATTGTTTATCAATGGAACCAGACGAACTTTTGACAGAGAACCTTCGGGAAATCAATTCTAAATGCACAGTTGACATGCTCAAAGTACTCGTAAGTTGACAACTTCGAAGAAAAGAGTTTCATTTCACAAAATTCTGGTGTATTTGTGGAAAAAAATCATACTGGCTGCTTTATGGTGAAACTTCAAATGTGAACATTGGTGAGAGGTTCGGCTGCTCGTATTGACTCTTACCAGGAAGCCAAAGCGGCTGCAGCAGGTCAGCTGCTGTCCAGAGAACGGCTCGGGCTTCCAATGCATAAAGCATTTAAACTTTTAACTTTTAACTGCACTTAGCTTTAGAAGAGGGATTAATCATATTTTCTACTATATTTACATTTTCCATTGCTTTGCAATTAATTTTGTGAAAATACCTCTTCTATAAGACCGGAAACTAGCAATGGGGTTCAAAAGGTGGTTACAAACAGGTGAGGCATTCAAAGGTAATTAGAAACCCAGGAGCCGAAAGCAGATTTGGGAGACTCATCTGAAAAACTCTGGTGGGCAGAAGGGCTTCCCCTCCCAGCGGAGAGGACAGCCCTGCACAGGGAATCGGAGGAATCCGGGAAAGGACCGAGGAGCAGGGAGAGTGAGTGTCTTAGTCCATTTGGGGTTGCTATTAAGGAACCCCTGAAACTGGGCAATTTATAAAGAAAAATGGCGTATCTGGCCCATGATTCTGCTTGCTGGCAGACTGGGCATCTGGTGAGGGCCTCAGGTGGCTTCGTCTCGCAGCGGAAGGTGAAGGGCAGCCGCACGTGCAGAGATGACAAGGCAAGAGAGGAAGCAAGGTGGGGACGATGCCCGGCTCTTTTTAAAGACCGGCTCTCTTAGGAACTGACAGAGTGAGACGGCACTCTGCCCCGAGGGAGGGCGGTCATCTATTCGTGAGGATCTGCCCTCATGACCCAAAGGCTACCCCTTAAGCCCTACCTCCAACACCAAGATCAAATTTCAACATGAGACTTGGGGGACAAACACCCAAACTGTAGCAGCGAGCTATGCAAAGTTTGGCGTGACCCTCCTCATAGTGAGGGTAGGGGGGCTGGGGGAGCCCAGATAAATGACACTCCTATAACGGAGGCCTTAAGAAATCTTCAGAAATACGGGACTCAGTCTCACCCCAGTGCTGTGACATTCAGGACATCGCTCCTGACACAGTCAGGCTCGGTGGCTCCCATGTGCATCGTGTAGGAAGGGAACGCAGAGCCCCCAGGGCCACATCACCATAACATACTGCTCCTCTATGACATCCCGGAGGACTCTCATTAGAACCTCAGACTGTTCGCCCCTCTGCTCGGGAGCTGTGCTGGCTGCTGTCCGGAAGACGAGAACAGCTGGGCTGTTAAAGTCAACAGGCTCTATCCCGCACCGACCAGATTGTGTCGTAATCGGAAATGCGAACTGCGCCTTCCACGGCATCCGCCCCCAAAGCTGGCAAGGCCTGTTTGTGCTTCCTCCAAACCCCAGAAAGAGCCAGTCCCAGTCTTGAGTAAATGCTCCTTCCTAGCTGGTAAGAACGGGGCTCCATGGCCCCTGCCAGGTCCCTATAAAATGTGGGCTCAGCAGCCCTGTTTGGGGAAGGGACCATACGGGGGACAGGAGGACTCAGGAGAGGCTAAGACCTCAGCTGGGCCATATTAACTACGGTACTCTCACTCACACAGGAAGTGTCCTCGCCAAGCCCCTCCACCTGGCTACGGAAATCCTCTGGTCCGTCAAGGTTTGGCTCAGACCCTGCCAGTCGCATGAGGCGTTCCCGACCACCCCGACACGCCATTACTTCTCCGAGGCTGCGCTCCCGTGATGCCGTGGTCTACACACCGGCATTCCCTGGGGCCCAGAGGGAACTTCTGTGTGGCTAGGCCCTCCTTCCCCAAGCTGCTTTCTCCTCCTTATCCTTCAGTGCCCATCTCTTTTAATCCCTTCCCGAAGTTTCCACTCCATCCTTACTCCCTCCTTCCTCCACCCGGCATTAGCTCTGCTATCTGTGATGAGTCAAAGTGGGTCTGCTCCGCCCCCAGTTTCTGCTGCTGAGTATGTGTCTGGGTGTCAGAGTCTAGGGAGACAGAAGACTTTTAAGCTCCACCATTCCAGGATGTGGTTTATTCTTTCCCCAAATACTAAGCATATCAGACACATCTCAAACTGCAGGGATTAGTTTCTTGCCAAGACCTATCACTGGGACTCCTATTTATCGTGTTAATCTAATTTTGAACTGATTACTCTATCAAAGGCTTTTGTCCCCTCCCAACCTTCCTGAACAGTGAAGGAGACTGTGCCCAGTTCTCCCGTCCTAATTCCTGGGTTTCTCCCTGGCTTGTTGTGGGGTTAGGGGTGAAGAGAGTAAGAGAACTATCTTGCCACCCAGACAAGTCAGAACTTGTTTCTCCCCAACGAGAATGGGAGCCCCTTTTTGCCCCCCACGAGGTCTGACACAGCGGCAGGCCCAGGAGCCGGCCGAGCAGCAAGCTGGGGTTAAACCCCGGCTCCGTCGGACCCCAGACTCCCACGCGGCCTCTGCCCCGCGCTGCTCTCTTCCCTGTCCCCTAGTCTCCCGGAGCTGGGTGTCACACTTCCAAGGGCTAACCAAAAGGTCCTCTGGGAAAACAATGAGGATACTATTGGCTCTAGCGCAGGAGGGCGGGGTGTCCAGAGACAGCAGCGATTCCTTTCGCCTGCCCGGCTGCACGCGCCTCGTAGCCAGCACCCGGGCCCCAGGCAAAGAAGCAGCTTCCACAGCCGTCGAACCCGTGTGGCAATGTCACCAGCAGCTCTGCCCCAGCCTGCCCAGGCATTTGGACCCCAGCCAAAACCCAGCCTGTTGCCGGGGAGAACTGGCGAGGAGGCCGGTCCAGGAGCCCTGCTCCTTGACAGCAATGTGGCCAAGAGTAGGAATGGGAAGCGTTAACAATTTTTATTCTTCTCTGTTGACGAGACTTACGCCACGGAGTCAGAGCAACCAGCCCAGACCGCAGGCCCAGACCGAGCTCTGACTCCGGCTTGGCAGACGGGTGCCTCCGTGCCTGTGCTGCCACTGCCGCCCTCCTCCTAGTGAAATCTTAGAACCTGGAGACGGAAAACCAGTGAAGCGGTGGAAGTGGGGGGTCCCAGAGTCCCCCGCTGCCCTGGTCCTCCCAACTCATCCTCCCCCCATCACCCCAGCCCCGCTCCCCCCAGGAGCACTCCGAAAACAATAGGGGCGCCGTGGGGAGCGGGGCGGGCAGGAAAGACGGACAGCACATTCATTCCGCATAAGACCCCTTGAAGCGAGCTACCTCCTCTTCTACAGAGTAAATGACGGGCCTGGGAATCAGACTGAGGCCTGACACCCGGCCCGTCAACATTTCTGGCACGGACGGTCTTTAAATATTCAAACAGTGAGATTTTGAAGGATCTTTGACTTTTCTCTGTATTTTTTTTTCCAAATGTCAGCTTTTGCTTTTGCTGAGTGAAGAGTCTGGTCTTGCTTTTTCTGGTGGGGAAAAAAAAGAGGTGATGTGAGAGAGAAGGTGAGAAAAAAC
The DNA here is from genome assembly GCA_004363605.1 of Indri indri. Classification (NCBI taxonomy): domain Eukaryota; kingdom Metazoa; phylum Chordata; class Mammalia; order Primates; family Indriidae; genus Indri; species Indri indri. The sequence goes on from RJWJ010000079.1 coordinate 151,608, forward strand.
AGGATAAAGGATGGGGATCCTTCAGGGCGTCCTGAGGGAGAAACTCAGAACTTAGCAGCGCTGGCGTGGAGGGGCTTGGAGACACCGCCCTGCCGCGTGTCGCATGCGGGACTCTTCAGGCATGCCCTGCGTTTCCCAGGTAAGGAACCTAAGAGGTGGGCACAGTTAAGTAGATCATAAAGCCAAGTTTGAAAAACAATGAAGTAAAACTAGAGCTCACAGTTTCTGGGGCTCAGACTAAGGCTCTTTTCTCCATGGTGTCCTCAAGGGGGAAAGGCGGTTCTCACAGACTCCAGAAAAGGCACCCATGAATCTGTTCTCTCTGCAGGCATTTGCTGAGCCCCTACTATGTGCCATGCACTCCCTGAGTGTTGGGGAATAGAGGGGAATAAAACAGTCCCTGCCTTTAAAGAGCCCACAGACAGGCAGATAAATACCGACTGCAGCACAATCTAACAGGTGTCACCATTGTCCTGTGTGTAAATTGGTGTCGGCAGGACCAGATATGTAATTTGTGGGTCCCTTCACAAAATAGAGATGCAGGGCCCTTGTTCAAAGATGATTAAGAATTTTTAAACTGCAACAGCAGGGCATTGGACCCAGCGCAGGACCTATCTGAGTGTGAGGCCTGCGCGACCGCACAGATGGCACGGCCATGACACCCGCCTTGGGCATCAGACGCCATTTCACAGAGGAGGTGCTGCTGTGGCCCAGTCTGAAAAGACAAGAAGTCACCAGCAGATAGGAGAGGAATAGCATTCCAGAAAGAGAAAGCAACACGTCTAAAGGCACAGAGAGGTGGAAGTACATGGTATATTTGAGAGACTGAGAGAAGTTCAGTGAGACCAGGGTCTAAGAAGTGGAGCTGGCAAGGAAGAGGGCCCAAGCACCACGATTCCCTCAAACCGCACTAGGAAGTTATCATGCAGATATTGGTGAATTGTTGAAGCTGCTCAGGATTATGATCTCATGGGTAATTTCAGAAAGAAACCTGGGCAGCAGGGGGCTAGGGGACTAGAGTGTGAGCCTGGAACTAGACCCGAGTTAGGTCAGTGGAACGATCCAGGCAAGCGCTGAAGAGGAACTATCCAGAGGGCATCCAAACATTCAAGAAAGAGTTCATGGCTAGAGACAGAGGTCTAGGGCTCATCCACACACAGGGCCACTGAAGAGCGTGGGTGTGGTTGCCTAGAGCAAGAATGAGTGTGGGCTCCACAAATAAAGATGCAGGTGGAAGAGAGACCTTGAAGGAGGGCTACTAGAGGCAAGAGAACGATCAAACAACAGCACACATTATTCAAGAGCCAAGAGGGTGGCTCTCGAATTTTACAAGAGAGTGTAGCCAACTTGTCAAATAATGCGAGAATCAAGATAGGGACTGCAGCGTCTGACATAGCTGAAGGAAGCAAGGGATGCTACATCTTTGTAACGCCCAAAGATGCAGATGTGGTCAGTGACTGTTTCCCAGGCACTAGCAGTCTAGAAGAGCACGAGGAAAATAGCTCTGGCTCTTCACCTGCCCCAAGGCCGGACCCCCAGCCCCGGTCCTCCAGGGGCTGCAGCAGCCTGAACCACTGGTTTCCCCTAGAGGTGGGGTGAAGAAGATCCTTGCTACGGTTTGAAAATTTTTGTCTCCCCCAAATTTCTGTGTTGAAATCCTCACCCTCGTGGTGATGATATTAGGAAGTGGGGCCTTGGGGAGGTGAGAAGGTTATGGGGGTGGAGTCCTCATGAGTGGGATTCATGCCCTTATGAAAGAGGCCCCAGAGGGCCACCTTGTTCCTTTCCCCATGTGAGGACACGGTGAGAAGGTGCCATCTACAAACCAGGCAACAGACCTTCGTCAGACACCAAATCTGCCAGCACCTTGATTTTGGACTTCCCAGCCTCCAGAACCATAAGAAATAGATTTCTGTTGTTTATGAGTCACTCGGTCTAAGGTATTTTGTTATAGCAACCCAGGCAGACTAAGACACTCCTCCTCCCACTTGCTCCTTCACGGCTGCCATGCTTCCCCACAAGAGCACTTGGAGACCACATCTGACCTTGGGATGACATTGGCATGTGCATCCCCATGGTAACCCTCCCAAATCCTCACAGACACAGACCCAGGCACTCTCCCATTCGCAGCTGCAGCCCTCGTGTCCGAGGGGTGATGCCCACGTCTCTACCTGCTCCTCGTTCTAGACCCTAGTTTCATGTTTCCACTTTGAAACCCACAGTCATTTCAGCTGCCTGGAAACAACCTCCTCATCGGATTACTGCACAAACCAGTGCAGCCCTCCCTTCCCAACCCTGCCCGGGCCGCAGCCTCTCTGCTCAGCCCCCTTCCCCAGCTAGGGCTCTGTCCCTGGTGCAGCACTACCCGCACAGCGCTGCCATTTCCTGGGCACCTGCCCCTCTCCACATGTGAGGGATAAACGGTCCAGCGGACAGAGGGACCACTGCATTATTAACTGGGCCCACCCCAGTCCCCCTCAGCTCTGCCGCAAGCTCAGCAAAGCACGGAACTCGGGCTCGGAGTCCGGGTAGAGGCTCTTGGTTCTTCCAAGCCTGAATCCAGACCCTGGGGGACTTTTCACCGCTGGCTAGTTTGCAAGGGGAAGAAACCGAAAACCCTGACGAAGATGCCAGGGGAGGGAAGGGAAGGAGAGGAGAGGAAGGGAGCAGAACTGGAAGGAGGAAGGGGGGGGGAGACTGTCCTTCCTCAAATCCTCTTGCCTCCCTCTCGGCACTACGACACGGATTAACTTAAGCTCTCTCTCAACACATAAGAATGCTTTCTCTCTGCAAGGAAAAGGAGAGACAATTGGGCTAGATAGCAAGATTATTTTTGACAGGCTGGGGAAAGAGGGAAATTAATAAACACTCCCAATTTAATAAATTTTGTCCCCTCGCATAGGGATGTGTCCTGACACAATGCCTCACGCAATGTCATTGCTTAATAAAATGAAGAATAAATTGTAAAATAAAAGAGTCTGTAGGAAAAATTCTCGTAAATGAAGCATTATGGTCACAGCAATCGCCGCGTTGCCCTGCTGTCCCAAGTGCGTGATGTTGTGGAGTCCCCCGGTCCGTCCTCGTTTACTCAATGGCCCACGGCTCTAAGGATGTCAAAATGAACCCTAACGTTAGCTGAAAACCCTCTCTGATGCCAGCTGCTATTGTTTATTTCAGAAATACATTCTACAGCCAAGCAGAATAGTCTTGTGACCCATTATTCTATGTTTGTTCATCCCTGGTTATTTGGAAGTCTGTGCTGCGCACCAGCTTCTCTCCGCAGGGTGGGTGGGGTGGCAGAGAGAACAAGGAATTAAGTTTTCCAAGAAACAATGCTTTTGACATTCAAGTTCAGCTTTTTAAATTCACAGGAAACACAAAACTCTCTCTCTCTCTGTCTGTCTCTTAAGAGACAGGATCTTGCTCTGTCGCCCGGCCCAGAGTGCAGTGGTGTGATCATAGTTCACTGTAACCTCGAACTCCTGGGCTCAAGTAATCTTTCTGTCTCAACCTTCTGAGTAGCTGGGACTACAGGTACACTATCGCACCCAGCTAATTTTTTTTTTTTTTTAGACATGGGGTCTCACTATGTTGCCCAGGCTGGTCTCAAACTCCTGGGCTCAAGTGATCCTCCCACTCCGCCTTCCACAGTGCTGGGATTACAGGTGTGAGCCAGCACACCTGGGCAGAAAACACAATACTCCTGAAAGCCCAGGTGTTCCAGTGCAAAAGCCAGGTACTTGGGAAAATGAGAGAGTTTTTCTCTACTCCACAGAATAGACAAGAGGGACAGTGTGGAGTGGGAGCCGCTCACCACCACTGGAGGAGGGAAAGAAAGCTCAGGGACAGCAGAGAGGAGGAGTTACAGCGGTGCACGTCCTGAGAGGACCCAGCCGGTCCCTTTTGGGATATCCGTCCCAGCGGTTGCCTTCCAGAATTCCAAGTGGGAAGAAAGGTCCCCTTCTCTCCTCAAAGGGTCCCTAACCCTATTGGAGGGGGTGCATCATCCCCAACCACACACACTTGTACACACAGACACGTGCAAGTCGAACCCTGGGAATTTCAGAGGTCACTGTGACTAGCAAGACCTCAGTAAAGGCCCGAGTTGGCTGAGCAGCGGGCAGGGTCACCTGGCCTGAACCAGTCGGACAGACCGTGTGTTACGTGAACTGCAGACCCTCAGACAAGCAATACGGGGAGAACAGAGGATGATGCCCCAGCCCAGCTAGGACCCACCACTGCAGCCCGGAAGTCAGCGGGGACAGGAACCAACACGCAAACCAGACGGGAACCTCCTTCCCAGCTCGTGTTGCCATGGTCCCCGAGCTCATTCCCCCACACAGGCGCCATCCCAGGCAGGAAAGGAGGGAAGAACACACGAGAAGGGACGAAGAGCCCGATGTGAGGTCTGAATTGTAAAATGACTGAGTTTTCATTGTTTGAGCAATTAGTGAAAAGAGACGACACATTGAGCCGGAATTTGACGAAGCTACCCTTAAACATCAAGTTTGAGTCTTTCCACCATAGCAAATATGGGGCTGGTAACAGTGACAGGAAAACCACGTCCTGTTTCTGCACATCTGAGTCGTGACTGAGCTTCAAATCCACCACACGCTTTGGCTTTGAGCAAGAGCAGGAGCAAAACGGATAAAGTCTCTCCTTCCCCTGGAGCTTACGGTCCAGTGGGAAGCCAGTCACTAAACAGGCAATTCTGAAAACAATTAAATTACAGAGCAACACCTGTGCTTGAGGCTATTCGGAAAAGTATAGGGAGCAGAGAGAGACCCCTGTCCCAAATCAGCTCTCCTGCCTGTCGACACTCATGTCGGAAATTCAGCATTTCCAAATGAATTTTGTTGGTTAATCACTGCCTTCTGTCTTAACCCTTCTTTAAATGCAAAGACCTGAGAGGAGGTCCTCAAGTTGCTAATATATCAGTTTTGGAAGTTTAATAACTATCATTCTGTCCAAACAGCAAAAAGCAGGAACGCTCTGAAAGGCCACAGGGAAGGCAGGGCAGGAATTGCCCAGGGAATGCTTGGCAGCGGGGAGGAGCTCCCACACCAGCCTGGCTGCGTGGCGAGTGTGCCCGGGGTCGCTCGGGCCTGTACAGTGGCACGTGGAACTCAGCAGAAGGGTAATTGGTCCTGTGGGTGTGACCTGATACCGTAGGATCCTGGGTGGGGCAAAGAGCACCCAGCTGTCAGGATACCTGCGACTCTGGAAAGAAGTTTAGGCTCTTTCCTAAACATGACGGACATCAGCTTTGATCTTAGCGGCCAGCGGGAAGCCGGGTCTTTCTTCCACCGAGGACAGGAGACCCAGTTAGCCAGAAATCTGTCTCACCTCCAGGGAGGAGAGAGATTTAACCATTGTGGTTAAATCCATTGTTCTGAAGTCCAGCTACACTCAGACTCGGCCACTTGCCAAATGAGGCACCAAACTTTGGGTGGTTTCCTTAACATCTCTGAAACGAAAATGGAAATAATAAACGTGGCTATCTGAAGGGGTTGTTGCGAGATCAAGTGAGACACTGTCTGCAACAGCTTTACGACATGCTTTTCCTGCTGCTCTCTGGGGTTCAGAGAGAGGCAGTGTTGTGACAGCCAGCCCCGGTGACAGCCAGCCTTGGCCACTGGGCCCACGCTGGGGCTGTCCCTGCCGGTGCCACGGGGCAGCTTCCCAGACCTACAGATTCTCAGGCCCCGCCCAGACCTGCGCAATGAGAATCTCTGAGAACCTGTTTTAGCAGACTTCCGGGTGATCTCTGTGCATACTCAGGTTTGCGAAGCACATCTCTGTGTGATCACAAACACGCCTGAAGTCATCCATGGCGTCTGAGTAAAGCATCCGAGGGGAACAGGAGTGCTGCGTTGCGCGGTCTGGCAGAGTAGTCTCAGGCAAGTGCTTCACTCTCCAGGGGCGGTGATGCTTGTCCCGGATTTCTTATAAGATTGATGCAAGTATCCAACGATGCGCCTTATTAGCGGTAATTACCCTGCATTTGTAGCAGGGCCCTTTAAAGGGACAACAGCCAACGTCTCGGCTTTTCTTCCCCACTCTTGACAAAACCTCCTACTGCTCTAGGAAAACTGTCAGAACGTTGGCCCAGAGTTCCCTGCGTGTCTCCTTGGGAAAGCTAGCTGACTCTGACAGCTCAGACCGCTGCACAGTGCATCGTGAGACCCCCGCAGCTCAGACCCGACAGCCACTCCCCCGGCTTCTGCAGTGCACGGTCAGCCCATAACGGGGGGGCCCCTGTGCACGGGGCTTTCTGCCGAGGAGGCATGCCTTTGAGGGGCCCCCGGATTTGAATAAAGGCCTGGAAAGTACAAGGAGCCCAGGTTCATACCCAAGTAAGAAAGAACTTTGCAGCTGCCACATGGTCACTCGTGGGCCGTTGCCCTCTGGCAGGACTATTTTATAATTTCCTCCTACTCAGCTCTGCCTGGCACCTGAGGGGTCTTTTTAAAATACCCCTTAATTCCCTGCTATAATTCAGGGGATATGTGTGCAGCACTTAGCAGGTGTAGGCGCCGTCCTGGCTGCTCAGGATGAAGGGCCTTGCCTGGCAGCTGAGACCTGACCCGCGAGGAGGAGCCAGCCAGGGGACCGCCATGCGGACGAGCATTTCAGGCCAAGGGGACAAGTCGGGGGAGGCAGCTACCGAGGCGGGAAGGCTGGAGCACAGAGTGGGGACGCGAGGCAAGAGAATGGGAGGGAGAAAACTGCGGGGCGGGACCAGAGCGCGCAGGCGAGGCTCTGAGCCGGTGCACAGGGCCAGGACTCGGTGTTCTCCCCCGGCGGCACTGCAGCACCCAGCAGGCCTGCTGACCGCCAGCACCATCAAGGCTTCTCTGCTGAGCACCTACCTCCCGCTATGAGCCTCGGGGACACTGGGACCTGGTCCCCACATCCAGCGACTGCTGCTGCTGAACACCCTCCAGTCTACCGCCAGCTTTCAGACTTTCTCCATCCAGCATCACTAAAGGCCTCGGCTTTGACGCAGACCGCCTTCCTTCGGATCATGGTTGCAGAAACAAAGCCCTTTTTTCCTTTCCCCTGTCCTTCCCCTGCGATGAAACACAGGGGCGCACTGGATGTGGGTCAGAGACTTCTGGGGAAAAGCAAGCCCGGTCTGTGCGTGGCGGCAACACGGCACCGCGGTCACGGGCACAGGCTCCAGCGTCCTGGTGCCCGGGTTTCCACGCTGGCACCGTCTCACTTTCCGGCTCTGTGACCCTGGACAAGGCACTTACCCTCTTGGGGCCTCAGTTTTGCTGTATGTGAAATGAGGATGGCAATAGCGTCTACTTCATGGGAGGGTGAGTTCGGGCTGATACTTCACACATAAAGAACTTAGAAGAGTGGCCGGCACTTAGCAAGTATTTATTAAACGATAAGCATGAATTCTTATTCAGCCCAGACTTCGGCTTTTCCCAAGTCTTAACATTCGTTCAGCACCGAACAACTACCTGTTGAGCACCTAATATGCACCAGGCATTCTGCTAGGTGTGGATTCGTGGAAAGGGCTTTGGACTAGAAGTCAGAAGGCCTCATTCTGGTGTCAGTTGTGCTATGAGCTCGGCAGCCAAGGACCAACCATGTCATCTCTTAAGCCTCGGGTTTCCTCCCTTTTAAAGGAGCGCTCTGGGACCAGGTGATTTCTGCGGGCAGCCCCGTCCCCTCAAGCAGTAAACAACCACCCTTGGGGAGAACGCAGCCTGCGGGCTCCCCAGAGTCCAGCTGGCCCCCTGGCCACTGACATCCACTGGGTCCCAGTGTATGAGCACACGCCCCTGAGAGGAGCAGGCCTGATCACTGTCTTGTGCTTGCGATAAAATATTGATTAGGGAGTTTAAATTTTCAAAATGATTTAGGAGCCCCAGGATGGGGACATAATGCATTGTGCCCAGCTGCGTTATGAGCCATCTATCTCCCGTCAGCGAGCAGCAAGAAACTGACAGAATCAATACATACGTGTCTGAAGACAGGCTTAACTCATTTCCTTCCCCCTGGGTCTGCGGCTGGAGTGGGACAGGCCGGGGAGAGCCGTGCTGCGGCCAGCCCCCCACGCCCACCTGCCTGGCACTGGGCAGCACTGCGAAGGTGCCGTGTTCCTGCCTCTGCTGGCAGAGCACCTGGTAATCTAGAACTTCCATTCTCTTCTTTCCACCTCCGAGGGTCTAGATTGGATCTTCTCCTGTGGCCTGAAAGGGTAATAATAATAATAATAGCTACCTCCTATTTAGCACCTGAAATGTGCCAAGAATCTTACGAGAATCATCATTACATCATTTCTCAGAGCCTCGGTTTCCTTCCCTGTGAAAGGAAGAGAATAACACCTTCCTCGCAGCACCGATGCGAGATTGAGGCAGATGCACAGTGAATGCTCTTAATACCACCGAAGGTGTTAAAATGATCAATTTCACGTTATATATGATTTATCACAATAAATGATAACCACAAAAACGTTAAAGCAGATAAACTACATTGTGCGGTACATAGAAGCCTCTCCGTACGTGGCAGCTGCTGAGAAAACTCAGATGCAAAGTTGCCGCGACAAGCTCCACGTCCAAGGTAACGAAACTTCGAAGCTGCAGAACCGGCATTTGAACCCAGCTCTGCTTGAGGGCAAACCAGACCACCGTCCTCCACACTGCGTGGCGCCCCGGGAGAGGGAAGAGGTGTGCTGCAGGGGTGGCTTCTGCGCCCTCGTCTGCCAGGGTCCCTTGGCACCGCTCCCTGTTCCCCAGCCAGCATCCCAGGCACGGGCTTGCATTGCTCAGTGAGGTTAATAAACATGTCATTCCCAGGGATTGGCCTTGCTCTTTCCCGCCTTACACGTGGTTCTGTGCGCCTGAACCGTTTATTAAACATGCTGAAAGGCTTAAATACGAATTTAATTTTTCTGGATACACAATGGTGTGTGCGGCAAGCAAATAGAATTACTTGTTTAATCTTACCCTTGCCTGCCTACTCAGCCTACGGTGGCTGGCTAACCCCAGGAGCAGCGTGACATCTGAAGATTTAGGATACTAAGGAGCGCGTCTATAAAACACCTACTTATTATGTCAAGAAAATGGCCATCTGTAGGTCCTTTGAACTCAGGATTTTTTTCATGATGAATTTATCTTCCTAAGGACATAGGTACTAAAGCCACTTTCACCCAAGGCTGTGTTGACCCCCTCACAATACGGGATACAGACCTACTCTGTTTTCTCACTCCAAGATGCAAATCCTGAAATCTTCGTGTGGCCTTTGCTTGATCATAATCTTTTATTCGCCCCTTCCTGTAGTCTGTCATTTTTCTTTTTTATTTACCATAGTCATTCACTTAAAAAACATTTTTTGAGCTGCCATTTATTGAGATACTGTGTTAGGCACTTTACATATATCATTTCTTTTTATCCTCATACCCATCCCTACAAAGCAGATATTATCCCATTTTTTAGGTAATTAAATTGTGGCTCAAAGAGGTAGGCACTGGGGAATAATTTTTATAGAGTGGTAACATGATTTAGCTCACACTTCAGAAAGATCACTCGAGTGGAGAATAGGTTATCTAGGGGTAAATACGAAGGCAGAGAAACCAATTAGGAGACTATCGTAATAGTCCAGGTGCAAAGTGTTAATGGCCTAAATTAAGGCAGAAGCAGAGGAATTAAAGAGTTTTGGGGGAGAGGGGATAATGAGCACATTTTGCATTTCTGGGCCATTTCCTTGAATCTTCATTTCTGGGTTCAATGACGGGGCACTGTCTGCGCTAAGTTCAGAGACAAAACAGGTGGAGCCTTCACAGAGAAGGAGAAAATGCATATTAGAGCTCTTACTCACTGCCTCTCTGCTTTATGGGATGCCAGGGACAACAAGGATGTGTGAATATGTGAGTATGTGTTTGTTTCGTTTCTGTTTGGTGAAGAGCTGTGTTCTTTCATTTTCCTGTATTTTCCTAATTCCAGGGAAGAAAGACTAAGACCCGTCTTTGATGCTGAGAAATGATCTAGAATTGTGCTCTAGTAGGCCCAGAAGCACACCTGTTAAGTTCATGAACTCAAAGAAGCCCCCCTTTCCTTGTTAGATATCACAAGTAAAATGAACTGGGAAGAGAAAAAAATTCATTTCTACAGTATCCTACAAAGAAAGAATAATGTGCTAGATTGTATTATTGTTCTCAATTGTTCACTCTTCCTTTCTGTGAGAGACATATGCATGCCTGTCCGTTGCCAAGCAATTTACAGAAACTCCTCGAGAGGAGTATATTCCCTGCCCCATTGACCTCAGGCTGAACGTGACTTGTTTTGGCCAACTGAATGTGAACTAAAGTGACATATGCCACATTCTACCTCAGAGCCATTGTATGATTCAACCATGTTTCTTTTTCATTTTTCATAAGAACGGTGATCCCGGATGGTGGCTACTTCTCTAACCTTGATTCCTAAAGGAGGAAGATGTTTAGAGCAAGAGCGGTGCCATGCCAACCCACAGCCAATCTGAAATATGACCCCAAAATAAACTTGTGTTGTAAGCCACCGAAATTTGGGGGTTGCTTGTTACTGCAATATAACCTGTATAAAACTGACTGATACATGTGGGAATCTATCCACACGAGGTTCCATATGGAGCTCTAACTTTTGTTAAAGACTTTTCCAGTCAGAATGGAAGTTGTGGACAAATGACGAAAAGAACAGGAGCATTCATTTCTCTCCGAAGCGATGGCCCACGTAGATCAATGAAACAGTTTCCTGGCCTCCATCCACTGCACAGAATCTATCCGATTTCTCACAAAAGAACTTTGATCATCATCTTTCTGTTAGGGAAGAAACATTGCCAGAGTTTTTCAGTTCCCTAAATTAAAGTTATTCAGTTGAAGCCTAACACTAAATAAATCTAGGAAATAAGACTGAGTGAGCTGATTTCATGCTTTTTTTTCATTCACAAACTCGACCATTTCTGTCTATAAAACACCAAGGCAGTGGACCATCCTCAACTTAGGTTTCAGCAGTGGCACTTACAGCAGACAGTGCTTCTTGCCTGAGGGAAGTTATCTTCCTTCTTGTGTTAGCACATGCAGAGAGAGACAAAGAGAAGAGCTTTTGTATGAACCCGAGGAAGATGCTGCTAGAAGAGGCTTCACAGTTTATCCCAGCTTCCTTTTCAAAGATGAAAAAAACTGAAGATGTAATTTGACTTATACAGAGTCAGGGCTGACACATAATAGGCACTCAATAAATAACCGTTGAGCAAATGAATGAGTGGAAAACTGAATGAATGAACTCTCACCCAGATCACTGATGGCAGGACTGGCCCTAATTAGACTCTGTATACCGTGTCAAACATACGGTTTCACTGGGCTGTTGGGTTCGGCAATCTCATTCTGTGTTCTCGGTGCTTGGTACGCTCATGGCCAAAGCATGACCAGACGCAGCAAAGTAAGGCAAGCACAAAAATGAGGCTTATTGAGGAGGGAAAGAAAAGATTATAAAGCAAGAGCAAGGTATAGGTTTACAGAATGTGATACATGCGCCACAGATGACCATCAGACACATTGTCGTAGAAAAAGAGAGCAAAAAAAAAAAAGAGGGCTTGGTTATGGTCTGGGTCTTATTTTATAGCATTGGAGAGGGACCTCCCCGTGGTTCAAACGTCACCATGGAACCACTTTGATTGGACGGCTGGGAGTTGTAAGACCTGAGTTCACTGTGCGTGCAGATCTCCCATGAGCCTCTCTGAAAGCTGGCTGTTCTGGGTCACTTTCCAGACTCTGTCATGCCTATCTCTGCTGCTTGGCCTGTAGGCTAGAGGGTCCTCTACATTCTTTTGCAGTTGGCGTGCTAGGTTCCGATTGGCAGATTCGTAAGGAATTTCCTCCTCCCCCAGGTATGACAGTCACTTGGGACAGGGTTAAGGAGTGGCAGCACCAGGACAGGGGCCCACTTTTGTCCCTAGGAGACCCTGAATCCCTCGCTGTCTACCTAACAGGGTGAATTGTATTTTACCATTCATTCGTCAATACCCAAATTTTCCAGACACAATGCCTCTCCTGTGTGCTGGACGCAATGCTGGACACTGGGGGGACAAGGATGGCTCAGGCGGGTCACAGCCTCTGCCCCCCAAGACCCATCAGCCTAACAGCAGCCCCTCACCCCACTGCCTTCCCCATGGACACCTCCTTTGTATTCTGTTCCTTCAATTCTCCAGCGACTCTCCCCTTCACAAAGGGAAATTACTACTGATACCCTAGCAGTTTTGAAGCAATGGTCAAACCTTCGGCCACAGGACCTCTTTATATTTTTTAGAAAGTATTGAGGACCCCAAAGTGTTACTGGAAGCTCAGCAGTGTCCTTGAGGCCGCATCAGAAGAAGGAGAACAAATGGTTTGAGGAGAAGGAAAGAGGAGTTTATTAATTTGCTGGCAAGGATGGAGACTCCTTTCTAAACAATGCCGTTGTCCTAATAATAAGCAGAAATGCAGAGCTTTTAAAGGCTGGGTGCTCAGCAATTGCTTGAAGCAGTTGCAGATTCTGATGGTCCCATCTCCACGCAAGACAATCCCGTGAGCTCCGCCTACCTGGGAGGCTCCAGGACCTCCAGGCCCTCACCCCCACCACTGCAGGACCCCAGCCCCACCCCCACCATGGCAGGACCGAAGCCCACAGAGCCACCTCTGGCAGCGCGAAACCCCTGGCCTGAGGCAGGATGCAGGTTTCAGTTCCCAAAAAGAGTGCGTGAGGTTTCAAAGAGACAGAAAACATTTTTTTTTTCTTTTTTTGCCATTTTTCCTCAGGCCGTTCCCTCTGTAACACAGTCCACATTCTCTCTGTAACAAAAGGGGTTTGGTTTAATGCAATCTCTTTGTCATTATCCACAAGAACTGTAAACGCTAACAATATTTACTGCAATTAAAATTAAAAATAGACATGTTTAAAATATTTACTATTCATTCATTTAAATATAATAAACCCACTACATGTTAACACAAATAACATATTTTTATTTTTCCAAATAGTATAGTTTCAAAATAAAAAATAATTTTAGTAAACAGGGAAGCATTGTTTTTACATCTTTAAAATATCTGCTTCTGTACTTAATCTCTTACGATATCACATATCTATAAGGTTTTTGGATGGGCGGTGCCAGAGAAAGAAAGACAAGCAGAGTGAAAAGGGCAAGCAACGAGGCTTTATTGGGGGAGGTGGAAAGAGAGTTCCCCCCGGGCTAGGTTCGCAGTCCGGAGAGAGGGGGCCAGAGAAGCCGCGCACCCCTGAGCGTTGAGCAGACTTATAAAGGTTTTAGAGTTGGGGGATGGGGGTTTTTCTTCGGCACAAACTTTTGGCGCACAAAGTGGAGAGTTCTTTGTTACGGTCTAGGGCGGGACTCATGGGCTCCTCCTTTTCTCTAGGGAGGGGAGGGGTGCCCCCCACCAGCCTTACAATATCCTGTTAAACTCCTCTAGTACACCATGAGAATATGGGAGTGAAAACAAAAAATCAAATAACATCTTAATTTTTTTGAAAATAGTTTTGATTTCATGTACCCACTGAGAGGTCTTAAGGACACCCAAAGATCCCTGGACCAGTATGAGAATCAGTAAATACAACTTTATCTTCCCCTGAAATGCAAAAAATAACAGGTGGAGAGGAAAATTGGGAAATTATAAGAGAAAGGGAAATGCTACTACCTTGTCTGTCAAGACTCTGAACAGGTGCCCACTCAGCATGTGAAGAGTCAAGCTGGGACGTAACCTCCCTCCCCAGCCACTTAATGATTTGTTTAAGGTTGGACGGCGGCTCCAGGAACTTCAAATACTCTTTACATCAGGCCTCATGAAATACGAGGCAGAATCATTGTTCCACCAATATTTCCCCTCCATTAATCCAATTCAAATAAGTCACAAGAATAAAAGAAGAAGCTGATTTAAAGAAAAAGGCACAATTATCCATAAACCAATTTCATGTCAGATAAATACTGTCACCTTTGCAGTAGTGAAGACAAGAATAATGTACACACAAAAACATGTCTAAGCCTATGAAATCTTTCTTTTGTGTATGTATTAATCAAAGGGTACCCCTCTTGTACCATAAAGGATTTATAAGAGGCTGTAAAATATATAAAGTACAGACTACTGAAAACAAAAATAACAATACAATAAGAGGAAATCAATATCTAACAGTAATATAAAGCCAGAGAGTGATAACAGACAGAAATGCAAGATAAAGAGACCTGAACAGTTATTTAAATCATTTACATTCGATGTCCATATTCCTTTTAGCCCTAGCATAGGCAGAAACACAACTATCCAGACGATAATTATATGCTAACTTTTTCTAACACGGCTTTACTGGCAGGAACATCGTGGGTCCTCACAGAGGGGCAGTAAGCGGCTAGAGGACAAGCATGTCTTACAACTTTCCTTAGTGCAAGCCGAGGGCATGGCAGCAAGGCCATTAGACCACAGGTTTCATATCTGCATATACTGAAGGTTTCATGATTCTAGGTAATCTCCAACTACTTTTGCAAAGATCTGTGATGGCTTTTCACTCTCAGTGATCAATGCACACTCCCTATGCAGCATTCAGGGCTCCGACCCAATTTCCTAACGTCACCGTTCGCCGCACTCACACCCAAACCCCCTGCCCCAGACACTCTGCAAACCTTGATTCCTGCCTCCACACTTCGGTCTGCGCCATTCCTCCCACTCGGGGTGCGCCCGAGAGAGGTTTGTTATTTCAGGGCACAGGCTATGATCGGAGAAATAGATGTGAGTCAACAGTCTTCGTAAGCTCTTTCTCGCTCTTTTTTGTGTATTTTGTTTTATTGTTGTTGTTGTTTCAGGAGGAATAGAATGGAATGAAACAGATCATACAGACCTGGACGATGGCTCTGTGATTCATTTAGTGTTTCCACGGCCCACACCCACCCGCCCCCTTTCCTTCCCTCCCCCCAGGCCATTGACGAAATTCCATGGCAGGTGATCATTCATTCACTCCCTCAGCAAAGGTTTCAGAGCCGCGTACTGGTCTCAGTCACGGGGGTGTGGCAGCGAGCAAGAAAGACCTAATCCCAGTCAACACAGACAAAAACGCAAGTCAACAAAGAAATTGCAAGTTATGCTACAAAAGCTAAATAGCTAAAATAGCTTTTTTATAGCTAAAATGCTATAAAACAAGGGGCTGAGGGTGATATTAACACTTTAGGTAGAGGGGTCAAGGAAAGCATCTTCGAAGAGTGATGTTTAAGCAAAGATCTAAACAACAGGGAGCTGTCACATGAGAAGGGAAAAAGGGCGTTCAGATGATAAGTTGTGAGTTCATTTCGTCGTCTGTTAAACAGAACAGTAACAGCTCCTGCCTTGGGTGGGCGACACGAGAATCTGATCTGTTAATCCATGGAAAGCCCTTGGACCTGGCCTGGCCCATAGAATGTGACACTAAGTTAGAGAAGAAATTATCCCGGCAGGCAAAGGGACAGCAGGTGAGAAACCCGTGCTGCGTGGGGAGTATGGTGTGGCCAAGGACAGACGGCAGAGCGGCCGCAGCGTGGTGAGTGAGGAGCAGCGTGCAGGAGGGGAGGCTGGGAGGGAAGGGGGACCAGAGCACGCAAGGCCAGCTGAGCATGTTACGGAGCAGTGTAAAAATTTGGAAGATTTTAAGCATGGAAGTTGCTGCTGTGTGTACAATGGACTGCAGTATAGAGTAAGACCAAAAGAAAAAAGACTGCTTAGAAGGTGGCCGTCCTCATCCTGATGGAAGATGACGTAGGCCATGGCTAAGGACAGCTGTGGACACAGCAGGCCTGCTTTGGAGTTTGAATTGACAGGGTCTGTTGATGGGTGTGATGTTGATGGGCTGGGAAAGGGTTGGGAACCAGGCACCAAGAGGACCTTCCTCAGTTTGAAATGTCTGCAAGTGGCAATGTCCAGTGGACAGTTGGATTTATGAATCTAGAACTCAGGGGAGAGGTCTAGACTGAGGATGTAAATATTGGAGACATCGGTGTCGAAGCTGTATTGCAACACATGGAAGCTGAGGAGATCAGCTTGGAGGAAACACTGGGAAGACAAAGAGAGAAGAGCTAAGCACAAGCTCTGAAGAAGCAGAGGTTGGGTCAACGAGAAAGAGTCAGTCAAGGAGACAGGGGGTGTGATCAGGGAGGTCAGAGAAGAACCAGGGCGAAACTGTTATGGAAGACAAGAAAAAAAGAGTGTTTTAAGGAGGAGGAAATAGTCAACACTGTCCCCAAGCTGTTGAAAGTTCAAACAAGATGGGAACAAAAAAATCAATTATTGAATTTGATAACAAGAAGGTCATTGGAAATCTTGGCAGAATCAAGTTCAGTCAATTGCTAGGGCCAAAGACTCGATGTGAATAGTTGAAGAGAAGTCGGTGAGTGAAGACATGCAAATACCGTGTGTAGACAGCTCTTTGGAAAAGTTTGTATAAAAAGAAAATCAGAGAAATGGGGCAATGGCTGGAGAGACCTGAGGTCAGGGAAGTTCTGCCATGATTCATCACCAGCACTTATGAGGAGAGAGCTCCATGAGTTTACCCAGTTACCAAAGCCCAAGTGGGTTATGTCTTTCGTCCCCACAAGGGAGCATGACGTTGTAGGAAAACACTGACAGGGCAATGTCAGTGGTCTTACCTGGGCATACTCCCTGATTTTTCCTCCCTGGCTATTTTCCTTTTCCTGCCTCAGTAGAACTTCCCTAAAGTTTCTCCATCCCAACATCAAAATGACCTTCTATGATATAGTCAAGAAATTAATTTAATTTGCAACCGTTTGGGGCTGGAAGACATGTGTTCCGTATGTCCTGGTCCCTGCCAAAATACGGCAACATTCCCCTCTCCCACCTGGATGCGGAGTAAATCACTAAGTTTCAATGCGCCCAAGCAGTGTTCATTTAGATAGACGCCACAGTGAGCCAAACATGCTCATTGAAACGTCAATAATCCCGACCTCCAACTGAGTCCATTTGTGCAGAGGGAGGTAGGACGAATCTGAGGAACATCAGAGAACCCCGTTAGCTCTCAAGATGTCATTGAAGAGGAGGATGCTCCAGCCTCCTACCAATAGTTCCTAAATGTGATCACTTTCAATTTCTTCAATTCAGCGGGTAAGTGATACACAGATTTGAAGCTTGGAACAAATCCTCACTAGAATTCCAATGCTGTAATGTTCTAGCAGGAACTGAGAGCACATATTCCCATCTACCCTGCTGAATTAATTTGGACCTGTTGTGGCTGGTACCCGAAATCAGCAAACTTGCAAAAAGCAGGGTCTGCTTCTATCTCCAACTTACCAAAATATAATGGCCTTCCAACCTCCAAATGCTGTTTGCTTATTGACTATTTTATTTCCATGCTTTATACAAAAGTAAAGTACATAAATACTTTATTGTAGTATAGCATTATCAGAAGAGAATGCAAAGGCAATTCCCCAATCAAGATTCCATTTAAACTTTATAAATTAAGGTAATCGTCGATTGGTTTGAAGATAGAGGTTTTGCCTCGAATTAGACCATTAGTGGCCATAAAGTAAAATGCTAATCTAGATTTGCACAAGAATATTTAGGTTTCAAGCCTCTTTCATGTCACTCAGAAATGGAGGCTCATGAAAAATTTTCATTAAAGCACTTTATCACAGTTTTCTTTCTAACCTAACAAATTCTTTCCAACCTAACAAATAAAGTTCTTTCTAACCTGACACATGAGTAAAACCATAATTAATGAATGTGCTAGGTGTTTATCCTTGCTCTGAACATTAATCATTTTAAAATAATAAAGTGGAGAGAGAGGCAGAAAGGAATCTAATGTTTATTTGGGTTTTCAGTGTGGGCTAGGAGCTGTGTTAGGTCCTCTCCATCCAGGAACTGATGTGATTCACACGCCTCTCCTAAAAGGTAAGTACTGTGACCACCATTCACCGGCGAGGGAGCAGGATCTGGCATGTTAAGTGATTTGCCCAAGGTCACACCTCTGGCAGAAATTGAATCAGGATTTGGCTGTTCCCAAAGCCCATATGCTCTTCCCACCCCACTGGGCAGCCTCTCTCACAAAATGACCCAAAACATGTTATAAACGAGAAAGGGGAGGGAGTCAAAACAATTATTTGCAGGGTCTAGACTCCAGAGCATTCACTTCTACAAGAAATAAATCATGTTACCACATTGATCCATGCCAGTGAGTTAACTTCTCATTTATTCCTTATACAAAATAATCTAATTATTTCAAGCCACTAGGGATCACAGAATTACTGCTCCAGTGCACTAAATTGCTCACTTATATCTTTAAAAAGCTAACCAAAAGGTTTCAGTTATTCATGGAAAGCCCCTCGGTTTATTAGTCGGGAAGAACTCAGCCACTGCCCGCCGTAAACTGAAGCATCTCTTCCTATCCAGCTCCTGAAATTTCACACACTCTAAATGGGGTTGATCTGCACAGCCATAATATCATGTAGAGTTTTCCCAACTTTTCTCAAGAGAGTTATCTGATCAGCCCTATTTACCTAACCCTGAAAACGGGGGAAAGGGGGAGGGAGGAAGGGAGAGAAAGACACAGGAAAGAGCGTGCTAGCGGGCTACACGTGTGTGATCCACTACGTATTAATATTTTTCTCTGTGTTGGTGTGTTTAACCATCTCTAATGACTCCATAAATGCTTTCCAAATCCACTTTCAATGGTCTATTTGCTGCCTAGTATAGCATATAATCTTTTCCAAAAGTGGTATTGATCTCGTTAAGGCTCCTCATCATCTCGACTCCGAGCCTCCCTCCCACGAGCAGACCACGGGTTCTTTTCATGCGGCTGCCCACGAAGTGTCTGAGAGTGCCTGCCCGCTAAAATGGCTCAGGAGCTGGGCAGATACTGGTACTCACAGCCACCAGGTATGGGATGTACCATGCTGACCATTTTACACACACTTTCTCATGAGCCTCGCAACAGCCCTATAGGAAAAGTATGATTATCCCCCATTTAGGGGAGGCATGGCGTGCTATCTCCACTTACGAGAGCCCAGTCATTCTACTCAAAGGCGCTCTTCCTTCATTAGCTCCTCCCCCGTGTCCTCTCTTCCCCTGCTGCCCGTCACCCTCGGCTCGTGGAAGCATCAGAGAGAACTGCGTAATTGACTACATATTTCCTTACTCACCACCAAGTGCCGTACCCGATTCCATGGAGAATCCTGCGATGGGAGATGAAATGCAAGATGAAAACCATCCTCTTCCACTCCGAATCCACCTAGGGCACCCCCTCCCCAACTTCAGGAGATCCTGCGCTTTGGGGCCACAAGGTGTGACATATACCCCTGCCTTTAAAAACCCCAGCTTGTGAGACATCAGGGAGTTCAGGTTTTGACCACTAACTGCTTGCTCTCGTTGCATGGCGCCCAGCAAGTAAAGCCTGTTTCTGCCACTGCAACTACTGGCTTCAGTGTTTGCCTTGGCTGCAGCGGGCGGGTGGACGCCAGTTTAGTTTGATCTCTCTCTCTCTCTCTCTCTCTCTCTCTCTCTCTCTCTCTCTCTCTCTCTCTCTCTCTCTCACACACACACACACACACACACACACACACACACATAAACACACACACACACTCCTCATGTGCCCCAGTCGCATCTGACCAAGTGCAGACCCGGCACTCTCTGCATCGCCATCCGTGAGAATTCCTACTCCTCCCCCCACATAAAGAGTCCTCTCCCCACCATTTCCACCTGCCCGAAGCTTATTCATCCCTAAAAGCCCTGATCAAATCCCTCTTTCTTGAGGATGTCCTTGTTCCTCTCAAGTCAAGGTCAATCTTCCTCCGCCTGTTCTTACTCCGTCCCTTTAACTCTTTTTTGTGGCCGACCTTGTGTTAAGGTGTCTCTTCTCCACTAAGTCGTGAGTCCCCAGATGCAACAGGCCACGTCTTATTGATCTTGAGCCACTCCTCCGCCTCCCGCAGCTCACAGCAGTCAGCACTTGGCTTTACACAAAGTAGGTCCTCAGTGCGAGTTGAATGGATTGAACGGACTGTGAGGGTCCCAGGCAGCCCATCAGCAACTGATACTGAAGGCAGAGACCCAGGGAAGCCCCCAGCTCAGAACAGCACCGCTGTTCAAAGGAAAGCTTCGCGCTGGGCTGAATACAAAAAGGACATTTTAAGTGAACAGTTACCACCCAGAATTTGTGCCTCCAAACACTACTGAGTATTTGCATGTTTTCGAGTTGGAGTTTCCAAGCTTGTGGGCCATCCTCATCAGGCCGGGAGTGCCCAGCCCAGTCCCTCCTTGGGAATATGCTGATGTGTGCCCTGCCCAGCAAGGAGGGCAGTTTGGGAGTCATCGGTAAGACACCCTACCAACTCCTGATGCAGAGTTTCGCTGTAATATAAAAAGCAGTGGAAAGATCCACTGTGTGGGCCGACCGACAAGGCCTGGGACGGAGTTCTGGGTGAGAGCCCGAGATCAGGGGCGCCCCGGTCTGGGGAAGGACTGCTGAGAAAGTGTGAGCGAGCAGGGCAGGCCTGCAGAAAGATGAGGTGGAGGGTTAAAGGCAAACTTTGCCCCGGTCCTTTGCCCGGGACGGGCTTTCTTTGAGAGGTAACTCAGTTGTCTCCCCTGAGACAGCAGGACACTCTGCAGACAGCCTGCCTCCTCGCCCATGCCGCCGACAGGGGAGGGTCACATGGCCGGGGCAGGAGCCGCGACCTGCCTGCTGTCTCCCGATGATCCCCAGCGACGCAGAACGGCGTGGTAGACAGGGACGGGGAGCAGACGCCACCCTCGCCCCCTCGACATTCACACGGCCCGATTGTGTCAGCGCCACTTGTCCCCCATCTGTCACAGCGTCAGCTCCTGCTGGGCCCCGGGATCCACAGAGGCCGCTCCACGTGTCGCCCCATTTATCTTTGCAGGCGGCAGCACTGATGGGCCTGACAGTTCTATTTGTTATCCTACAAAGCAGGTCCCCACTGTTCAAAGCACAGGGAGGAAAAGTCGGACGTGGAAGAGGACCAGGACAGGAACAGGCACTGGGAGGAATTTGGAGGAGGTCTGTAACACCTGCACCATCTAATGGAGAGGAGAAGAGAGGTCGGGCAATTGGGACAAGCAAGCCCTTCCGGAGGATGGCTGAGCCAGCAGAACGTGTGCGTGCGTGTGCGAGTGTGTGCGTGTGTAAAAAGAGAGACTACCACACACAGCAGTGTGACTATCAGATAACAAAAATGGCCTGCTGGGCCTCTGCGGGACTGGCCCCAGCGTCTGGTAGCCACCATGTTAGCGCCCCGACCCCCGTCTCCCCCACACACTCTGCCTTCTCCAAGGACGGGAACTCGCGGAGACATGGGTCCTCTGCCCACGACACCCCAGGCTCCACTTCTCAAGCTGTGACAGTTATCAAGGTCGGTGCTCGGAACGGACTCTGTCTTTGGGGTAGATGCTAACCCTGGGGCACCCTGCCCCACCCCCGGAGCTCTCGGTCTGACACTAAACCCGCCAACCAGTGAGCAAACGGCCCACAGCAAGATGCCAGGCAGCCATGCAGATGGCACTCTGCACCAAACGCCAACACCAGGGGTCTTGGGCAGACTCAAGACAAAGTCCCCATGGGGGTGGAGCTGCACTCCCAGGTAAAATATTCATAATAGCACAATGGCTCAGTTACTGAGACCCCTCTATGTGTCAGGGGCTTTACTTTGGTGTGTCATTTAATCTCCACAACAACCCTATGAAGTAGATATAATTAACATTCCCACTTACAGATGAGGAAACTGAGGCACAGGGTCTCTCTTGCCCGGGGTCTCTCTTGCCCAGGGTCTCACAGTATGTGGTGGACCTGGGCTTTGAACTCAGGCAGTCTGACTCCAACCCCTAAACCATTAACCACAATAGTATTATACCTTGCTTCCCAGAGCAACGGCTGAACAAGTGTGACCCTCTCCTCAGCTAAGGTACCCAACCACCCGATTCGCCTGGGACTGGCAGACTGGGATGATGGACCAGCCACCTCCAGCGCAATCGGCCGTTCCCCTCCCCGCGCACACCCACATAAACACACCTTAATTTTCAACCAGTCTCATGAGTACCACCACATAAGCATAACCAAGTCAGAAGTTCTCTTCCTGCTTGTGCTTTAAGGGAGGAAGCCAATCTCTGGGAGACCGGGCCCGGGCAGGCCTTGGGATTTTCGCCCAAAGGAACGTCTTTCTCTTTGCAGACCCTTTCTGTAAGCCCCTGCGTCTAAGCCTGTCTGTGCCGCTGAAGGTCACAAAGAAACTCAGGGGGCTGAGAACCACTGGGAGCCTTTGGGGGCTCCCTCATAATAAAATACATTTTATTATTTATAGAATAGTCGTAAATTGTCCCATATGCTATAGGGCGTTGATGTAAAAAGCACCCAGCTGTGATTACCAGGTGATGAGACTAATTGTTTTCCGTGGCTCCTTAGCTAACCCTAAGCGACTAAATGACTGAAACCTGGGGCCTTGGACGCCCTCAGAATGAATGGCACCAGGAAGATGGATGACCAGGCCCCATGTTTGGTCGAGGTTTAGTGAACAAGCATGGTCTTGGAGTCCAAAAGGATTACAATAGGATTAAACAAAATGATGTAGAAATCACCTAAACACATAGCAGATATTCTCATTGGTATTTATCATGAAGTTTTTATCACTAGAGCTATTACCAAAACCATCTGCAGCCTGGCCAAAAAACGCTTCTACCTGGGCACCAACCGTCCCACTCTCTTCGCTGGTTTACATGGAGGCTGGGGAAGAGGCTAGACAGGGGGAGTGGCCGCGTCTCCCCCGGCGTGTCTTGGACAGGCCGGCAGGGCATTTGCGCTGCATTCGGGGAGCGGGTGGCTGTGTTTATCAAGATGGCAAGGATGGGCAGCACCCTCGAGGGGCTGTCCGGTGGAGTCACAGCAGCGAGAGTGTGCGGTGGGGAGGGGTGGGGCAGGGAAAAGCCCCAGGGAAGGTCAGAGAGCAAGTCCCGCCGCGGAGCCTGGGGCCGTGGGGCAGGAGTTTTGCCTCAGCCTCACCTTAGCCCAACCCCGTGGCCTGGGCAAAAATAACTGTAATAATTACTATTTTTGAGTTCTGATGGCAACCAAACATTAAGGCAGGAATTTTAGGTCTATAACCACTTAACTCCTGTCTTACGGTTGTAGAAACCACACCTGGACAGCTAAACCTGCTTGCTCAGGGTCACTCAGCCAGCAATGGGGCCTGAGCCTGGAAACTTCTCATGCCAGAGTCTGGGCTCTTTCCACAAAGCCCCACTACCTGCCAAGAAACGAAGGGCTTCCCAACTGACTTAGACCAAGCCAAAACGTACATGCAGTGTAGGAGTACCAACCACTCTCTCAGTGAGCACATGGCTTGGAATTTCAAAAGGGCAGAGCAGGGGTGCCTGAGCCCGGGCCCCGGGCTGTGAGGAACCACAGGCCTGTCTTCCGCTGCTTCCCAGCTCCATGCCAAGCCAAAAGGGCCTCAGGGGAGGTCGACAGGAACCCAGCAGGCTTCTCCGAGGAGCCTCCATCCCCAGGGCTCGGCATGGACAGCAGGTGCTAAGGCTCTGCGGTGGCCGTGCCTCTGGTGCATGCCCCTCCCTTAGGTGCCCCAAGAGGACCTTCCCTCCCTGGGCTGTTCCTGGGTACCCTGACGACATCCCTGCTCAGAAGGTTAGCCGATGAGAAGCTGGGGGGTGATCGCAAAGCCCATGGCTGAAGGAAGCTGAGGTCTCCATTCTCTGAGTCGGGGCTCAGCAGCCTCTCCCCACGCCCCCCACGCCCCACCCGGGGGCAGTCAACATCCAGGCTCTGCGGCAGCCACCGGGCAGGGAAACAGAGCCCAGGAAGCCTGTCACGTGGGAGCTTCCTAAAAGCAGAGGCTCCCTGCTCGGAAGGAGCAGGAACAATGCCACTGGCTCTCCTGCGAACGTGCGCACTCGGCACGCTGGGACCTGGGGCTGCGTCTTTCACATGACTTTAATACGGCCCGTCGGGCATTCAAAGAACGTCTCTTGGGAACGATTTTTCTAGACCCTTTACCTATATATTTTTTTTTTCTTTTTTGTATTGAGCATCTTTATTTCACACTTGCTGAAGTCCTTTATAATTATTTTTTCATTAGCTCCAGGGGGAGCTAATAAAGAGAGAATACAGCATAATCTTGCTTCCATAAGAAACTGGTCGTTGGGTAATACCACTCCCATCATTTCATTAGGGACATCGAGGTTGTTGGCAAATGTTTATAACAAGTCCTTTAAAACATACACTCTCCAAAGCACTCAGTGAGGGTGCCCACTGCCAGCCGTCCCCAGCATGACCTAGGGGACGGTAGAGGCGTGCACGATATTCCCCGTGGACACAGAGTCTGTTTCAAATGTGGTTTTGACTGTTTTGTTCAGTGGTTTGGTGTTTGTAGGAGACAGAGGAGGCAGGGATTGGAGAGGAAAAGAGGGAGAAAATAGGGATTGCAAGAACCCAGGAAACAGTCTCTAGGTCTTCAAGTACGCTCTGCCAGGCTGGATGTCTCACGGGTCCCTCCAACAGGGAGTGTGCTCAGCCAGACTCACCAGCGTCCCAGCCCCGACCTGCTCACTGCCCTTCATTCCTTCTCTCAGACAATGGGCTCAGCAGCCACCATGGCTCACAATCACCCAGCACCCCCCAGCCCCACCCGGCGGGCCAAGCCCAAGCCCAGCCAACAGTCCGTCTGTAAAATGTCCTCTTCTCCAGGCCTCTCTCTGCTGTTGGGCCGGGGACTCCTCAGCTACCTCTTGCAGCTCCCCGGCCTGTTCCCCCCGGAATCCACTCCCCGTACTCTTGACTTCCAAGACCACCTCCCTGGACCCCATTTCCCTCCGCAGACCCATTGCTTGCCCTTCTCTCATGGAGCCCGGCCCCTTGCTCTAGCTCCCCCACGGCCCAGCACTCTGCGTGTGCCGTCCCCCTGTCTGTGACGCCTGCCCCCGGCCCAGGTCACTCCCTCTCACCCTGGAGGCTCCCCAGAAACCTTCCCAAACCCACAAGCGCCATTTAGTGTCCCCTCCAGTGCTTCCTGGGCACACCCTCTTTGATATGATCATAGCATTTAGCACACTGAATGGCGAGAATTTATTCTGAGACTGTAAACACCTCTGAAGACAGGTCACGCTTTGCTTGAGCTCTGTGTGTTCAGCACTCATGGTAGTGACCGGAGCCTGGCGGCTACTCGGTAACTATTTGTTGACTTGAGTAGCTGACCTGGAGCAAATCTGGCTCAGCTAGTCTGGCAACTTAGTCTGGAGAAACCCAAAGAGGCCCAGGCCTCAACCCCCTCCAGCCCAGAGGACACTCCCATGTTCCCCAGCCCAGCAAGCTGGTGACTGTCTGAAGCCATCCCAAAAGTCAGGCCATTACCAGGAGTCACCAAACTTACTCCAAAGCTGACCTAAATAGGTCGTTTGTCCCAGAGCGAACCTGGCCTTCTGTGCTACTCAGTGCAACCCGCCTCCAGAGGTGGCGGTCATGACCTTGGACCTAGCAAGGGCCTTGGCAGTAGCCCTAAGACCATTACTTCAGCCTCCTGCCAGGCACCCCGAACACATATTTCTCTAATAAATTAATGAACGGGTGTAAATCAGGCTGGGACACCCACCCATGTGTTCTGCGGCAGAAGCAGCTGTTCATGTCCCTTCCGAGCTCCGTTCCCCACTGCCCCACTGGGGCCACACTCTGCCACGGGTAGAGCACATGGGCTTTATGACACCTACTTTTCTCACGTTCAAAACCCTTTTCACACAAGTGGCATTCCACGTGGTTGAGCTTGGCAGAAGTTAGGCATTATTCTGCACACATTGTTATACGAAACACAATCATTAAGGTTTCTTGGGTTTTTTAAGTGGCACTTCACCTTTCTTACTGGCTTGAATTGTCCCTTACTTAGCCTTAAGAGGTGGCACAATGTAGTAGGTTACAAAAAAGACCACAAGGCTTCACTCCTCCCTTCATCCGAGCACTTTTGGATGTGACTGTCAGCTCCTCCCATCAAAAGGCAGAGTCTATTTTCTGAATCTCAGCTGGCCTTGTGATTTGCTCTGCACAACAGAATGCAGAAGAAATGGTGTGCCAGTTTGGAGCCCAGGCCTCCAAAGACCTTTTTTGCTTCCCCCCCCAATCCCTCAGAACCCCACTAGCTGCCGTGCAAACAAGCCCAGTCTGGCCTCCTAAATGATGAGCCACATGGTCCATAACCCTCTCTGTCAGTTATCTGTTGTTGCAAACAAACCACCTCAAACTCAGTAGCTTAAAACAAATATTACTGATTCTGCCTACAAATCAGCAATGCTGGCAGGACCAGGCAGGGACAGCTCACCTCCGCTCCACGTGGCACCTGCGGGGAAACTTCAAAGGCCGGGAGCGACTCTACACTGTGCAGCCAGGGTCGTCTGAGGGCTCGCTCACCCGCTCTTGCGCCTGGGGTTGGCGCTGCTGCCATTTGGGACCTCAGCTGGGACTGCCGGCTGGACTGGCCTCCCCGGGGGCTGCCTGGCCTCTGCACAGCATTGCGGGGGAGTCCTAGAGCAATGTCACGGAAGGGGGGAAGTGGAAGCTGCCAGTTTCTCAAGGCCTTGAAAATTGGCCCAGCATTACTTCTACCGTGTTCTGCGGGCCGAGGCAGTCACAGAGGTCTGCCCAGATTCAAGAGAAAGAGACATAGGGTTGAAAAACTGTCATTGTCACATTGTAAAAAGAACATGTGAGATGTATATATGGCCACGGCCATCTTTGGAAGATATTAATAGTACACAACCTGCCACAACCCTGTCTCTCTAGCCAACACTCGACCAGCTGCCAAACACATGCGCGAGGCCATCCTCAATGAACCTCGCGTGCACACGAGCGCACGCGCGCGCGCACACACACACACACACACACACACACACACACCAGCCAACTGGCCAACCAACTGCAAATGCATGAGCAGGCTTAACCAGAATTAGCCAGGCCTGACCCAGATCGGCAAAACTGCCAGGCCGACCTGTCGGCTGACGCTGGCTGTGGACTGTCAGCAGTAATGGATGGTTATCATTTTAAGTGATTAAGTTGTGGGGTGATCTGTTACACAGAAACGATCCTGGCCCCACCGCCTGCTAACGAAATAACCGTTTGAGCTTCAGTCTCCTCACCCATAAATACATGCAATGCCCAGGTCGCAGGATTATAATCATTAGGGTTCGATAACATAACAGGTCCGTGTGCCTGGCGCAGTGCTGGCTCTGGTTTGACAGACGACTGTGCCCTCCCCTTCCCTACGCATCCAAAGCGGTGCCGAAGGTCACGTGCTCATCGTTGCCTGAGCTGCATACACCAAGGTCGCAGAGTCCTGACTGGAAGTCGGTCTCAGTCCTGCTCTGCGGAAGGTGACTTTCAAAAATAACTCTCCTTACTAATCAATTAAACTGGTGAGGAGTTTCAAAATCACTCAGCTATTCCGGCAGAAAGGATAAAGGGCAGGACAAGAGGTGAACTGTATGATCCTCCTAATGAAAATTTCAAGGAGACTTGGTTTATAAACACCGCAAAAATCCATTCTAAACAAAAACATCAGCTTTTCACCATGACTTGGATATTAGCCAGCAATGAAGGAGAGATTGACCTGATTTAGGGTTGGTTGCACAATATGAAAAGTGATTTTTTTTTCCCCCTTTCCCTGGACGTAGAGCTAATAGCTTTGTTTGTGTCCCTGATCAACAGAAGAGAACAATGGACTTGTCCCCTTTAAAATCTGTGAGTGCACAAATGAAACCTTGCTCACAGCTAACTCCACATGTACTTTGGAGCTGCCGCAGGTGACATGAGCCCACCTAAAGCAGGGGGTGCAGAATAAACACACCGTACTCGGATACTCCGTGCCTGAGCGCCCGAGAGGAAGGGGACCGAGACATTCTTGAGAAAATGCAAAAGCAAAGGATGGCTGTCCGTCTAGGCTTTAACTGCCCCTGACAGTAACAACACAAGCCAATGTTGACAGACGAATTTTCACTGGGCAAAGGGCTTTGGAGCACAATCTCCTTTTAACCTGTGCAAAAGCTCTGTGCCGCAAACAGAGCAAAGGTTGACAGTCTCCTTGTGCAGGTGAGGAACATTCTCTCATTTGACTAACTTGATTAACAGTTGCCACACTTTTAATGAGCTCTGGAACTGAGGAGTTTGTCGGAAATTCAGAGTGTTGAGTTCTACCCCAGAAATTTGAACATAGTAAGTCCGGGGTGGAGCCCTGAAATTTATGTTTTTGACAATATCCTAGGTGCCCTCTGACAACATTGCCCCAGTCCGATACTGCTCTTACCATGCTAAATCAAAAGATGATTTATAAAACTCAGGGATATAAATAAATCCTGTTTTTTCATGGCTTGTTACTCTTAAGAATTCGAAATACCACGGGTCACATCATGCCCTCTCACAACATAACTATTACGTTCAGTGAAAGCCTCATGGAGCACAGTTAATGTGCAAGGCTGGCGCTGGATCTGACGGCCGGCGCTACCGTATTTGGCTTTGGAATGCAGATTTTTTTTTCCAGCAGATTCGTCTTCCTAATTATGTCTGACTTCAGATAACATTAAAATTAAATTGCTTTCCCTTTCTCTTGGACCCACACCAGGGAAAGGGGTAGGGAGGAAGGAAAAATAGAGTCATTCCTTAAGTGTACTAGATGCAGAAAAACAAATGACCGATGCTAAGAGCTGAAATGAGCTATGGTGATCACCTGGTCCCGCTTGTCACTAACCGAAAAGGAGAAACAAAGGAACAGAGATGTTAAAGGGTCACAGACAATCCAGCCTTGAACGAAATCATTCCGAGCCAATAGCACAAGCCACCACACAGCCCAGCTGGCGTTCAAGAACTTCGTGAGGACCCACTAGAGTTTTTCTTCTCAAAGTTGATCCACACTCTGCCCTGTTTGCCCATCCTCTCGTGGGGAAAATTACTCACACGAGAAGCCGGCAGGTATACAGGATGATTTTTACTTTAGGACAATGTATTGCGCTTCTACAGATTACTATTACTGAATGAATTTTTCATGAACTAAAAGTTTCTGCCTTTTTGTGAAGCCACCTCGCTATCTCCAGATATAGCCAAAACTATTCTCACGCGGTTTCTCAACAGATACCCGATAACTGAAGTCTGAATCCATGCATAAGGACAGGGCAAGGGCCATTTTGCTGATCTAGACTCAGATGTGAAAATTGAAGTATGTTGAGGGAAATTATACCAAGTTAACATCAAGTTAAATTAGGCCAGCCGAAGGAAAGGCATTTCAGATATCCTCTGGGATTTATCAGGAAGGGTCTCAATGTTACAGGAATATCACGCCCTTTCTCCAGCATCTTGATCTAAGGAAATAAAAATGAGTTCTTCCTACCCACAGACCAGGCGCCATGCTACTCACAGAGGGTCTCGCTGCTACGCAGATTCAGGCACAGACTCACCTCTTAAAGCAAAAAGCTTTTGCCTTGATCTCATGGCCAGGGTCTCTCAACACACCTTGTTGCAACCATTCTGTAAAGACGTACCCAACACTTTAATTCCACATCGACAGTGGTCATGTGGCAGACTGACTAGATGCTCTCCACTCTCTTTCCCATCCTGGGGATACAGGAAAACTGCATTTCCTACCTTGCCTTGCAGTTTGGCCAGGGCCATGTGACCAGGTTCTGGCCAGAGGAATACAGGCAGAAACGATGATTGCCACTTCTGAGCTGGGTGTGAGCCAGGCCGCACGATCATCCTCGTTCTATATCTTTGCTCACCAGCTAGGAAAAGCCGACGACCCACTGGTGAATGCCCCAGGAAACACAGGAGCCGCAGGATAAAACGGGTCTGGGTCCCCACGTCAGCGCTGGAGGAGAGCCCTCCAGTACGGCTGCCTCGTCCCCAGAAAGCCGCGCAGGAGCAAGAAGGAAACCTCTCGATAGAAACCAACGAGACTTGGGGTTTATTGGTTACAGCATGCAGCTGGTTCTAACTAACACGGGTCACACCTTCACAACTAGAGAACTGAGTTTATAGTAGGCATATCTACAAACCAGTATGAACAATATGATCAGAAGCTAAAACAGCCTCGCTCCCTATGGAATTAAACACGTTTTGGGTGCATTTCTGTCTCTTTTATAACTGAAACAGTCAACTCTTTATCTCTGTGGCTAATCAAATCCACATCGGTATAAAATCTGAACTACTCTCTTCCTGTTAATAGCTTCAATTCACAGGATCCTCTTACAACCTTTCTTTATTTGAAATGTTCATCTCTGTATCAGATTCATGGTGCTTCTAGAGGAAAAAAATCTAGATTTGATAATAATAGCTAATATTTGCTGAACACTCACTATGTACTAAGTACTCTGTCAGTATTCTCACAACCACCCTATGAGATAAGAAGCAATTTACAGGTGGGGAGATTAAGGCAGAAAAAAGTTCTATGTGTATCCTAAGGCCATCCAAGTCATAAATTATTTAGCCAAAATCAGGAACCATCTACTCTCACTCTAAAATCTGCTTTCTTAACCATCTTACATCTTTTTGGTGACTTTTTTCCGTCTTCAACAAAGTTTTGCATGCTCATTTTCTCTGAGTTGTCTGTGAATATCTCATAGCAACCATTTTCCTAGAGACAGAATTCCAAATCGGGTATGAGTGCAGCTATTTTAATTATTCTCTGGTCGTCTCCCTAAATGGACCTCTGAATTGGCTCCTATTTTATTACTCTGAGCTCTACATATTTATAAATGTAATCCAGGTTCTTTTGAATTATGAATTCTTCAAACTTCTAACTTTTTTCAAAGGCTTATGGCTCCTAACACTCACTCCTTAATGACTTAAAGGAACATTTTTTTCCCCATTTCAAATTTCAAGGCTGCTTACATTTTAAATACTCAGTATTTAGGTATTATAAGAGCAATAGGATTATTTGATGTCCTAATTGCCTCGGGCCTTACTTTAAATGCCTTTGTAGCAAAGGGCGATGCCAGCAGTATCATTCATCCTTCCTACCACTCAGTTTAAAGGGCATCCAGACAGCCCAACCGATGTGAGACCCAGCTGAACCCTGAGGAATATCACCCTCTCCCCACCTCCCCATCCTCGGGCCCCCTCTCCCGACCACCTCCAAGCACACACACACACACACACACGCACATGCACACATGCATGCACACACATGCACACACATGCACACACACACACTCCAGCTGGTAAAATGAGGTCATAACCAACATCTAGAGCAGATTTCAGGGAAAAAGAAGGTACGAGGGGCAGCATGAGGCACAATCCCCCAACTCACTTTTTCTTTCTGACAGGAGTTCTATGGACTGATGACAATTACGGATAAGCGTACACCAGTATGTGTGTTCGCACATCTACACAGAATGTTAACGTGGACTCGGGTCCCGAAGCGTGGGCATCACTTTGCCACAGTGCAAAATTTCAAAGGAGGTTCCACCCTTAATCTTCTTACTCACATCCTGGTTGAAGATTTTGAGATTAGAAGATAAGCAAGAGACTTTTGGTTGGGTTTTGGTGTTGTTTTTGGTTTGGTTTTTTGTTGTTGTTTTTTTTTTTTTTGGAAGGGGTTGTTTGGTTGGAAGGTTGGTTGGTTTTGGAAAGGGTCTTGCGTGAGAGTCACCCATATGCTGAGCTTCCTCCCACCAAGTCATGTCTAAAGGGGGGTTCTGCCCTCACCTCACCTAAAGGAAGAGATTTCAAAAGAACTGTTCAGAGGACCTACAGGCCTACCTGATATGTGGTTCTTGTATACACACCTGACTTCCACCTGCAAAATCTAAGAGGCCAGACACGGGCTTACTAGCTGGTTTGACGGCAGAGTGACGTTGGGGGCACGTCTCTGGGCTACCAGATGGAGATGCATTCACCCGGTTGGGAACCAAGAACAGAGATTCCCAGTGTTGGAAGAGGAGGGTAACATCTCCAACCCCTGCCCCCACAAGTGCCCATAAGACCAAGAATCGGGTTTAAACATCTGCCGAGCCCAGGAGTGCCAACACTGGGTATCTTGAGGTACCCCTTAAGTCAGACATTTCTTCTCTCCTTATCTCCTCTCTCCCCCCACACCCACTGGTCAGGGCTAGCTAGGGTGGCCACAAATTTATTTTCCATACAGAGAGACTCCTGAGAGGGAAAAGGCGTGATGTTCTTCCTGTATGTCAACTTGGCTTAGGCTGTGGTGCCCAGCTGTTCGGTCCGACACTAGTCTAGAGGTTACTGTGAAGATATTTTGTAGGTTTGATTAACACCTACAATCAGTTGACTTTAAGTAAAGATGACTAACCTCAATGATGGGAGGGGGAGAGGGCTCATCCAATTACTTCAAGGTCTTAAGAGCAAAAACCAAGGTTTCCCAGAGACGGAGGAATTCTGCCTCCAGACTGTAACATAGAAATTCTGCCTGAGTTTCCAGCCGGCCAGCCCATCCTACAAATTTCAGGTTTGCCAGCCCCCACGATCACCTGAGCCCGTTCCTTAAAACAAATCAATCTCTTAATATCTCTCTCTCTCTCTCTCTCTCTCTCTCTCTCTCTCTCTCTCTCTCTCTCTAACAAAATTAGAGCTTTAACTATAACACAGGACTAGACATACTAACTGCCATTCCAAGTCTGTGCTGTATGACTTGGCGTGATGGGAGGATGTTCCGTGTGACTTAGACAGATTGGTGTGTGTGTTCCTGTCCTCTGGCACAGACAGAAAAGGCTCAGGGCATGTCTGTGTTTCATTTGGGGACAGAAGGAAAATGAGTCCCACAGAGTGGACTTAGAAAGCGTGGGAGACAAAATAAAGTCACCCTCTGACCCCATACCATGGTTACCTATGTATAGACATCCTTCTCCTTGACCAGAGTCCCGCCCGCGTCACGACCAGCTACCAGTGCCTGCAGCACCGCAGCCCGGCCCTGCAGCCCACGGCAAGGGCCTCAGCTAACCACACATCCCGGGAAGCTCCAGCAAGCTCCATAAACTGGGATGAGCTCAAAGACAGCTCAACATTTTGGCACACAGCACCTACTTCTCAATTAACACGATTAGCCCTCCAGGGCATATGGTAACTGTAAAAGCTGTTCAACACATTCGACAAATACTTTCCACATTCAGTACCTGTTTATTGAGCATCTACCCTGTGCTTAGTGTCGTTTAATAGGAAGTACAAAGATAGAGCCTCTGGCTTACAGAGACTTGCAATCACATGTAAGTTTTGGCATGGCGATCTTCTTGGATTCCATTCGAAGGCTCTTATGCATGACTCAACCTACATTTTAAAATCTGAGAACCCTGAACTTGACCTTCTTGTTTTTCTAAACTCATCCTTGGGAGTTTTGTTTCTGTCTGTACAAATCAGGGCAAAGATGAGTTTTATAGTTTGAATGTGAGACCCAAAACTAAAGATCACAAACTTTAGATTGGGAAGAGTTTTCTCTTACTGGAGATTTAGAATGTATCCAAAACCCTTTTATTGTGCATAATACACACACACACACACACACGCACGCACGCACGCACACACAAACACTTCCTATTTTCAGGTTTTTCAGACTCTATTCACATGATCCAGCACTTTTATTATTTTTTTTAAATGCTGAAAGAGGGCTTACGGACTAAAATAAATTGCTCTTCCTGAGTATAGGAGTAGCATTGAAATTACCCTTTTGAAATACAGAAGACCGAATGGGCAATCTATATAATGCTTTGAAAACACTAATTGTACAAGAGATAGCTCACGAAGTGGTTTCAGATTTTCCTTCGGGAGGAAGTGAGAGTTAAGATGAAGCCCAGGGGTTAGCATTCCTAAGCACGAGGTCCACGCCCTGATGAAAAGAAATGAGCACAGGGCCGCAGCTCTATTCTGAAATGCAAAGTTTAGGTGTAAGTCGATAGCAAAAGGACCAGAAGCAGATCGGGCGGTCCCCAAGGGTTGATCAGAGATGAGACTGAGACCGTGTGTGGCAGAGCTGGGCAGAAGGCCATTGTCTTAAGCGTGTTGAAGGCTCTCAGCACTTACTGACTTACTCTCACGCAAGGACGAGCGCTGATACACCCAGCTCCTGTTCCACTGGCCCCTGCCATTTCCTCTAAGCTGTGCCTTAGTTCTCATTTTGGCCAAAGCCAGCCTGATTGTCCCTTAAGCCTCATTCTACTCCAGTATTTCCAGAACTAAATCAGAGACCATCCAAAAAGACCAGTTTCATAAAGGAAACGGGGGTGGGAGTGCTATTGTTTCATCTGAGACCGACCGTGTTTCTTTGTGCGCTGTCTAGGAGTAGGTTGTTGTTCATGTAAAGAAGCGAGTTTCCTGGAACGAGCCTCGACTTGTTTCCTGCGAAGGCCCACGACGCCTGCCCCACATAGACCAAATCACCCTCAGCCAGCTCCGATGCCTCCCGCATCCCCCATCGCCACGTCTCAGCAGAGCTGCCCAGCCCGGAGAAGCCCTGCCTCCCTCAGAACTCAGTTCGTTCACCTCTTCCCCTCAAGGACACACACGGTTTCTCCTTCCCGGAGCACCCCTCGCACATGCCCGGCCCACTCCTGTTCTGCACCACCAGAATCTCCCAAACTTTATCAGAGACGATACAGATGTAATTAAACCCGAATTCTGGTATCTCCTGGTGACAACTCAGCGGACAATTAATGATGATAAAAGAGCCTGCGAGCTGCTGCCTGACATACCAGTGCGAGCCTCCGACTCCGAGGAAGATGGAGGGTGCAGGGCAGGTCCCTCTGGCTCCATTTCAATCTGTCTTTTATCTTACACCAGCTGAAAAGGAACCCTTACTTTGGGCAAATTTAGATTCTTTCTTCTCCTCTCTTAAATGCACCAAACAGACCGTCGGGGGTAATGCAATATCTATGAAATAAATACGAACGCTTCTGGGAAGAGTCATTAAAGCTTTATCACCAGGGACAGGAGATTCGAGCCCAAAGCCAGAGGCGCAGGCTGTGCTCCCCATCGTGGCCTGGAGGAGCGGATACACCGCCTCTCTGCCGCAGGAACGCGTCGGCCAGCAGGGAGGGAGACACGGCATGGATCTTCCCACAGTAATGTTGTTCGCTCAAAACTAACTTCGATCACATTTGCCTCTCTCTCTAAACGTTAGGTTTAGCCACGACCGCAGTCCAGTGCAATAGAATGCTTGGAGGGAGACCGACGCTTGAGGGAGACACAGGCCGTGGAGGGAAATGACTGGGGAGAAAGAATCAAAACAGGGGAGATGAGAGGAAATGCATCCTCTTCAAACACGCACGCTGAGCCTCCGCGGCAACAGGACGTACCGCGGCTTCCTGCGTCGCTTTCTGTTTATTAGTTTGGTGTTTGGGGGGTTTGAGAATCCATTTAGATAATTCCCACAAGAAAAAAATGCAAATGACTCATAAACATATGAAATGAATGTTCAACATCATTTGTAATCAAAGAAATGCAAACATAAAACAAGATAGCATTTTCACCTATCAAATTAACACAGAATAAAAGGAGTTCTCATGCTCAACAGGGCAGTGAGATGGCCCACCTCTCATGGCTGGAGTGTTGGTTGGTCCAACCCTTCTCCTGGCAATAGGTGGCAAACGTCTTAAAAACACGCTTACTCCTTGGCCCCGTAACTCCCTGTATAGGGTCTACCCAAAAGACATAAGCAGCAATTTGAGCAAAGGTTTGGGAGCAAAGTTTCATTGGGATGTTATTTACAAGAAAAAATACAAAAATAAAATATAACTTTGTTATAAATGATACAGTATAAATATATAAGTATAAAACTAGATTACATTCCCCCACCAATTAATACTATACAGAAAATTTATAAATTTTAAGACTACAATACAAAGTGAAAAAAGTAATATATAATGTGATCACAATTTTTTAAATTAAGAGAGAAAAACATGATTCATCAAAATAGTAGCAGATTATTTCTATGTAGGTGATTTCAGTTTTATTTTTTTTTTATCTTTTTCAAAATTCTCCACAGTGAACATATGGTAATCAGAAAATACAAGCATATTTTAAAACATGTAAATAGAGGATGAAAAGTGTATTAGTCAGGGTGAGCTTTGTAACAAATGCCAAAGCCCGGTAGCTTAAAACAATAAAGGTTGATTTCTCGTTCGTACTGCAAGTCAGCTCGGTGCTCACATCTCCTCACTCAGGAACAAAAACCAACGGAGCCTCCATCACCGTCACCACGGCAGGGGGAGGAAATGTGACACCTCGGATACTGGCACTAGGTGACACATGCCATCTCCGCTTACATTTCATCGGCCAAAGTCAGTCAGAGGACCTGCCTTACATAATCCAAACAAGCAAGTCCAGTCCTACGATGTGCCCAGAAGAAAGAAAGCAAGAAAAAATTGCGAATAGAATCAATATTGACTATTTTTTTAAATGCTGATTTTTTTTCTTAAGATTCTTTAGATGTCAAACCGGAGGTCTTTTCTCTGTGCTTCATTAGCAGTAAAGATGTGATATTGTGCATCATTCACATGACCCTAAACGATTTGATTCTGCTTCTCACTTCAACATTTGGAACCTAAGCTATTCAGGAGATGCCACCAATACAGGTAAGAAGCTATTTTAAAAGGTAAAAGGCTACATGCATACCATAGCCACACGAAGTATATTCTCTTTACAGGGTCTGTGGAGTATCCAGGGAAATCCAGCATTCCAACGATAGAAAAATCAAAATAAGCAAAGTTGGAAATTCCTCCCACTTTTTCCCAATATTGGAGAACAAGGCCCAAGTGAATATCCAAGGTCCTTAAACCACCCAATAGGAACATTTTTCTAGTCAGTATAATCTGTTTCTTTTTAATTCTGACTCTGCATCTAAATGATTAGAATGCACAAATCCCACAATATGACTGCTAATGTTAAAGAAAATTCCAACATAATCTCCTGCACATTCCAACGGTTCATCACGCTTACTCTAGCAAGCACCATTTTAAAATATTTTTGTATTAGTAAAAAACTAATATGACTTTATTAATAACAAAAATGGAATGCAGGGCCAGGCGCGGTGGCTCACACCTGTAATCCCAGCACTCTGGGAGACCAAGGCAGGTGGATCGCTCAAGGTCAGGAGTTCAAGACCAGCCTGAGCAAGAGCGAGACCCCATCTCTACTAAAAATAGAAAGAAATTATCTGGACAACTAAAAATATATATATAGAAAAAATTAGCCGGGCATGGTGGTGCGTGCCTGTAGTCCCAGCTACTCGGGAGACTGAGGCCGTAGGAACACTTGAGCCCAGGAGTTTGAGGTTGCTGTGAGCTCGGCTGAAGCCATGGCACTCTAGCCCGGGCAACAGACTGAGACTCTGTCTCAAAAAAAAAAAAAAAAAAATGGAAGGCGGCATTGGGCACTTAATTCACATTTTTTTTGTTGTTAAACTATAACTTGAACAGAGTTTAAAATAAAAGTAAATTAATTGCAGGAAATGTTGGTTTGTAGCTTGCATTGCTAGACATCTCTCTAAGCGAGGCAAGTAATTATAGAAAATGTGACCCACACCAGAACCCTCACGGTCATCACTGAGTACACTTCATCCTCTGTTACGTCTAATCGGTCATCGAATCTCGTAGATCCTAAATCTTCTAAAGTCCCCGTTTAATCTGATTCTTCCTCTCCATTCCCTGATGCTACACTCAGGGCTTCATCATCCGTCACCTGGGCTCTTGCAACCACTATTGCCTTGTCTTACTCCTTCAGACCCCCCTCCAATCCTCTGTCCATACTGCCACCAAAATATGCAATCCCGTTACTTCTCTTAAAACCCCTCGGTTACCTGCCAACACCCAGAAGATGAAGCCCAAGCTCCTTAGCAGAGAACAGAAAGCTCTTCCCCTTACGGCCCCAGACTGCCCCCCAAACCTAGAGTGGCCTTCTCCACAGTGTGTTTGCTGGAACACCAACTCCAAAGTCACATGGAGGACAGTGTGTTCCACAGTCCCATAAACGGGGAAGAGCCAAGTTAAACCTGTTTCTTTTCTTCAGGGATTACCAGCACCAGGGATTCAAGTGCTGGGACTCTAAATGAATCTCAGGGCTCAGCCCTTGGTTTTCTCTTTCTTGCCTACATTCATGCTCTGGGTGATCTCACACACTCTCCTGGCTTTAAATACCGTCTCTCTGCCGATAACTTCTCAATTTGCATCTGCAGGCCAGCCTGCCCTCTGACTGCCAGCTACCTATTCACCGTCTCCAGGAACACGTCTAGAAACACCTGAAACATGGCTTCATGTGCCCTCAGCTCCTCCCTACGCAGCCTCACGCACCTCAGCTAATGGCAACCTCCTTCTTCAAGTTACTCAGGCCAAAAATCTCAATGCCATTCTTGATTCCTCTATTTCCCCCACACCTCCTACGCCCCCTCAGCAAATCCTATCAGCCTGCTTGCAAAATATATCCAGAATTTGACCACTTCTCACAACCCCGCTCCACCAGCCGGGTCCAAGCCATTATCATGCCCCACCGTGACTGTTTAAAGAGTCTCCTGAAGGGTGTCCCTGGCCCTGCCCTTCCGCGATGGAGTCCACTCTCAACTCAGCTCCTGGGTTGAGCGCTTCATCTACTTTAACAGGCAACATCACCCTCCTCCTCAGAACGCTCCAGTGGCTTCCCCTGTTCCTCAGAATGGGAGCCAGAGTCCTGCCTAAAACCCCACATGACTCCGTGTCCGTGACTTCTCCACCTACGTCTCCCACCTCGCCCACCTCCCTCCCCAGCTCCCACCTCGCCCACCTCCCTCCCCGTCTCCCACCTCGCCCACCTCGCCCACCTCCCTCCCCGGCTCCCACCTCGCCCACCTCCCTCCCCGGCTCCCACCTCGCCCACCTCCCTCCCCGGCTGCAAACACACCGGCCTCCATGCTGTGCCTCTACACACCGGGCACTCACTGCCCCTCTTCCTGGATTGCTCTTTAGCCAGAGAGCGACCACTCCTGCTCTTCTTGCAGGTCCTGACCCACATGTAAACTTTCGATGAGAACTTCCTTAACCTCCCACCCAAAATTCTCACACTCCGCTTCCCAGCGCTTCCAATGATTTTATTTTTTTCTCCATAGCACTCAAGACTCATCTCTAAATTTCCACACATTTCAAATTCGTCCTCTGTTTACCGCCTGTGTCTGCCACTGGAATGTAAGCTCCGGGAGGGCAGGGACCGTGATCACTGCTGTTCACTGCTGTATTTCCGGCACCTAGAACAATGCCTGGCACGTAGTAGACATTGAAAATACATACATTGAAAATAAAGAGATGAATGAATAACGAAAACAGTAAATAGCATTTCTCAGAATTATTCTAGCACAGATCCCTTTTTCGTGGAGCATTTCCCAGACCCAGGTATGAGCGCGTGCTCCGCCCTTTCTGCTCTCCCTGGGCCTGCCTGCGTGGCCTCTCCTCCCTCCCTCACTGAACGGGTTCTTCTTCGCCAGTTCTTGAGGCCCAGGAATGCAGATCATGGAAAATGGGCCTACCTTACCTTGTAGACATTTATATAAAAGATGAAAACATTTCCTTAGATCTTCATCAAAGTAGAATTTTTTACCAAATCTACTTCATTTATGAGAAAATCATTCACTAAATGTTAGCTAGGTTCCAGCTAGTACGTTAGGCCCATAGGGGTAAAATGACTAATAGGACACAGTATTTGACCTCTGGAGAGACAGATATAGAACCAAATAGAGAACCGCGTTAAGTAGTAGGACAGACATGACCAGGTGTCGCAGAGACTCAAAGGAAAGTTCCACAGTCTGAAAAGGCCAAGGATGCTCTCCAAAGGACGAGGCCTTTCAGCTAAGTCTTAGAGGATCGGTAGTGACCTGAGGTTGAAACTCGGCTTCTAGGGGCCATCTGATCAGAGGGAGAGGCAGCGCTCAGGCACAGAGGTGTGAGAAGAAACCACCACCAGCTTGGATCCGCTGGGGGCAGGTGGGGGGTTCTGGGAGAGGCGACAGGGAGGGGAGCCAGGGCCCAGGTCAAGGAAGGCCTTACAGACCTCTGGTGGAGCTTGCCTCGTGGTAGGTAGAGCTTTCCTTTGTTCAGAGACGCAGTGGAAGGGTGAGAGCCCCCCCGGGAGACGACAATGGAGCCGGACCCCGGGCTAGGCGAGGGGCCGAGGTGGCCGGTGTGAATGGGGCTCTAGTGCCCACTCTCCAAGCAAGCTGGGCTGCCACACGTGCACACGCAGCTCACGCAGGCCTGCCCCGCGTGGCGCTCAGTCTGTCATGCCTGTCAACCAAAGAGGCCTTGCTGGACGCAGTCAGGGCGTCGCTCATGGCCAGGCTGCTCCCCCGCCTTGCGGCGCTGAAGTCATCCACTGTGGTTCCAGTGTTGCGCAGAGTATGAGCGGGAGAGGACGATGCCAGCAAGGCTCTGGCTGCGCCCCTTCCTCGACATCCCTTCTGGCCTCCCCACTCCGCCAGTTCTAAGTACGTCACCTCGCCCAATTGCTCATAGCCCACATATGAAGCACCCACCCCGTGCCAGGCACAGGGCAGGTCGCTGGTCCAGTGTCCGTCCTGGTTCTCCTTGGCCGTGTTCCCCTTTCTACTCTTTTGTATGTAAGTCTGTCTCCTCTACCAGGTCATAAGGTTCTTGAAATCAGGAACTACGTTTTAGGCATTTCTGGGTCTATCAGGTACCTGGCACGACGCCTGGCACACCGTGGGTGTCCAGTAAATATCTGCTGAATCGAAAGTCACTGTGCAAGGAGGTCAACCAGAGGCAGCCACTGAGAGCCACTGGAACCTTCAGTGGGACGTAGGCCTGGGCTGGGCTCTGAGTCCAAAACGGAGCACTGATTCCAGAGGAAATTAGGATTCCCAGACTTCCAACAGAGGGCAGCGCCGTGATAACATCAAGACACAACCTGATGTCTAATCGCTGTTCCGTGATAGCAGAAAATGTGCCCCAGCCCAACGGACAGAAGGAAAACTGCAAAGAAAGCGTTTATGGCTATAAACAACTTTTCTTTATTCCTCATCTGGGTCCTGAGGCCTGTGATTTGGCTCCAATTTTTCATTTGTGGTTGTTTGTTTCAGATAATAAAACTGTTCCTTTAAAATAATGGAGACTATATTGAATCTAAAAATAAATATCAAAAGACCAAAGTCCCCGAGTGGGAGCAATTATTGCAAAAAGACCAGCCAAGCTCAAAACAGCTGCTAAGGGATCCTGGCCCAGGCAAGAGGAGCCCGGCCTCCTCGCTGATCTCAAGTCACATGGGCAGGTTGACAAACCAAAACAGAGAGAATTTTAAAATACAGAGAATACACACAGCAATGGTAAATATACTGCCCTATGAACATTGCTCTTATTTGGTTATTACTGACCACTGTTTGTAGTATTGTTAGGACACTTCACAAAATGGATAGGAATGAGTATCCGACATGTGAGAGCCAAAAAAAAAAAAAAAAAACAGAAGAAAAAGCTACTTGTGAATTTCCAAAAGAAATAACACTAGGGTCCAATTTTTCTGTTAGATATAAGTCGTCCCAGGAAGTAAGCAAAGGAGAAATAAGCCAAGCCGATGTGGCTTTATTTCAACACTGTGTTTGTTTGTTCCCTGATGCATTCAAAGGAAAAAAAAGTGTCAAAATCATTCAGTGAATCCCAAGTACAATAGTTACCAGAAGTCTGCAGCTATTTCAGAAGTGCCATCCTCCACAAGATCTGGGCCTGGACAATTCGCAAACACAACGTATATTTATTTTTCAAGAAGCCTCTATGTAAGGACCATTCTCTTAGAAAGCACGGCGTTGATATGCATATGCTTTCTTCTTCCTGAGTGACTGTTTCAATATTGCATTACTTAAGGGATACATTCCAACCAGTAATTATTTGACCAATTACTTTTAGGTATATGATAAATTTTCTCATCACTGATTTATTCAATAAGCATTTATTGAGCATCTACTGTGTACCAGATACTCTACTAACCAACACCAGAAAAGTGTCAGTTTCTATACTCAAGAAGCTCGGAGTCTAGTGGGAGAGTTATAAGGGATTGGACAACCAAACAATGGGAACTCTGTGATGCCGTTGCACAGAGAGCTGCACTGCATCCAGCCTGGTGGGCAAGGGCTGGGATCAAAAAGGCTTTCTGGAGAGAACTGAAGATGGACAGTAAAGGAAGCCGTATCCCTTAGCCAGGCGGATTTGCTAGAACCACCTGCAAATATCGAAACAGTCACTCAGGAAGAGGAAAATGCATGTGTATCAGTGTGTTGAAAGCAAGAGACACTGTCATCTGCTTATCACCAACAAAAGCAGAAACTAATATTGGCCAAGAGCTTACTCTGTGCCAGGCACTGAGCTGAGTACTTTGAATATCAGATCTTGTCGAGGAGATGTTGTTAATACACATGAAACCATAGGGTATCGACATATG
The DNA here is from genome assembly GCA_004363605.1 of Indri indri. Lineage (NCBI taxonomy): Eukaryota > Metazoa > Chordata > Mammalia > Primates > Indriidae > Indri > Indri indri. The sequence goes on from RJWJ010000079.1 coordinate 194,024, forward strand.
GCCATGCTGCCCCTGCCCCCGCCGCCAAAGATGCTCATGTTCCTGCCCCTGGAACTTGCGGATGTGCTGCATTGGCACAATAGGTCGCCTTGCTCTGCAGATGAAACTAAGGTCAGGAACTCTTCACATGTGTGTGTGCTGGTCCAAAGTAACTCTGTGCATTACCTTAATTGAACCCTGCCGTAGTCTGTGAGGCAGGCAGAGAAGACATCGGTCACCCCTTTGTACAACTGGGACACCCAGTCTCAACGTAAATTACAAGCCGCCTGTGGTTCAGGCTCCTCCAGCTAAGTGGTTCAGAGCGTCCACAAAATACCCACCCTGCACATGAACTCGTTCAGCTGTGCTGGTACCTAAGGTTAAGGGATCTCTGCTCCACTTAGGGCGATAATTACCAATGAATACTGTAATAGGACTTTGGTGCAGAGAGCAATGTCTTTGGTGACCTCCACACCTGTTCCGGGGACCAGCCACCATGCTTTAAATGCCTCATTTTTACTCAGTTATTTAATGTACAAGTCCCTAGAGCTTTTTTGCACCTGGGGGTGGGGGGTTAAAAAAAATAAAATCTGGTTTATGAGAAGACCCCCGAAGAAATCTGCTCTAGCTGATAGCACAATCCACTTCCCAGAAGGTCTTTCTGGAATGTTCTGTGGGCCTGCCAGGGTGCTGGGCACTGGCAATGCAGCTCTAAAGAAGACCACACAGGTCCCCGCCACCATGGGGCTTACGCTGCAGTGGGAAGGACAGACATGAGTAAGTCAGCAAACGAATAAGAAGGCTGCATTTGGAAGGTACGGGAAAGCCTTACATAGCACCTGAGGCAGGTGGGAGGTGCCTATTTAAGGGTGCACGGGGTAGAGGTTCTGACCGTGGGGACTAGGAAGTTGGAGCAACCCAGATTCTGCATTGTCCAATTCAGACGGCTCCCCACGCGGCCACCCAGGTGAACTGGGCCCTGCAGGGTCCAGGGTCCTAAACTGCGGAGAGATCCTCCACGGGCAGAGCCTGCGGGTGCAGGGAGGTGGGGGAGGGGAGAAGCTGTAAGTAATTCAGCTCCTGCAAAATACACCTGCCCTGCTTCTCTGCCCCCCACCACGTGAATTTGGGCTGTTCACTTAACCTCTCTGTGCCTCAGTCTCTCCCTAGGATTGTGCTGATGCACATAAATCACTGAATAGTGTTCAGCACACAGTCAGTGCTTAATAAACACAAACATAGTTACAGCTTGATAAATATTAGCTTTCCTGAGATGTGCCTGTTCTGAAAAGTGAAGAAGAGTGAACCACTCCCCCCACTAAGGCTGCACTGTACACACGTGTCTTGCGTTGCCGTGACTCCCCATAAATGGATGCACACCATTATGGGTTGGATCGTGTTCCCCAAAAATGATATGTTGAAGTCCTAACCCCCAGTATGTCAGAATGTGGCCGTATTTGTGAACAGGGTCATCACCGATGTCATTAGCTAAGTTAAGATGAGGTCATAGGTAAGCAGGGTGGGCTCTCATCCACTGTGACTGGTGTCCTTACATAAAGGGAGAATCTGAAGGACAGAGACATGCACAGAGGAGAGACGGTTTGAAAGGACGGGGGGAGATGGGCGTCCGCAAGCCTGGGAGAGAGAGGGGCCTGGAGCAGACCCCTCCTCACAGCTCTCAGAAGGAAGCAACCCTGCCCACACCTCGATCTGGGACTTCCAGCCTCCAGCACTGTGAGGAAATAAACTTCTGTTGTTTAAGCCACCCAGTTTGTTATGGCAGTGCTAGCAAACTAGTACACATTCCTTAAGGACACAGGTGTTTACTTTTTTCCCAGCATCTAGCAGAGGGCCAGGCACATAGTAAGTGCTTAGTAAACACGTGTTAAGTGACTAAATAAATGACTGCCTGGTATGGTAGCTCATCTCCCCAGCAAGACATGGCGGAGGTGTTGGAGGCCTCTGCTAAGGGAGGACATGGCTCACCCAAACATGGGACTGGCTCCCTCTAAGCAAGACCCAGACAAGCACTTGCCACCGTGGCGAAGAGGAAGTCCTGGAGCCCAGCCAGCAGGGGCACAGCCGTACTCAGAAGGTCATCGGCCCGGGTGCCCATCCCTGCCAGGCCCCCTCATGCCACTGGACGGGGGTGGGCATCAATCCCTGGTGAGGGAAGCCGGCAAGAATGTGTGGTGTCCCCACAGGTGAACACATTGGGGGAGCCAACAGGGTGTGAAAAAGAGAGTCTCAGAATAGCCGAAGCCCAGGCCCTTGACTCAGAGCCACAGGGGACATGGGCGCAGGACCTCAGGCGTGTGCTCTCTGAAGGTGGACTGACGCCCGGGAAATGATGGGGGAAGTCAGGGCTCAGCACCACGTGACGGGTGCTCAATCCTGAGCCCACCCAACGGGGCGAGAAGGAATCTGAGGCCTCTCCCCGCAAGGAGTGGAGATGGGGGCCAGGCCGGCGGGGGACCAGGACCGCCTGGTGGAGAGCGCTGTGGGCCAGCAGAGGCAGAAGGGTGGTAAAGGAAGCTTCGACACAGGCTAGACGGAGTGGGAAGAGTTAAGGCGATAATTCTACAGAGAAAAAGAAGGGAGAAAAAAGGAATTTTGTAATTGAACTATTCTAATTGACTGCTGACTCTACACTGTTGAGATTCGCCAGGTAATTGCTCCATTCTCCATTTCATTTCATCCATAGCTATAGCTCTCGCAGCTGGTCGGCGGGGGGAGGGCAGCTTTAAGAACTGATTAGGGGAAATCACTCCTTGCAGGCCTTAGGTTATTCTTGTTAAAAATGATGCCAGGAAAATCATAATTAAAATGGGAACATGGTGAGGAACAAGAGCCCCTTTCTTGAAGGTGAAATAAATTTTAACAGCTACCTTAGTTAAACAACCCGACACATTCGACCTTCCAATAAGGGTAAGCAGAGTTTTCTATCAGAGCAAAATAGAAACTATAAATCAAATGTTTCATATCTAAAGTCCAAGCCAGCTCCCGCGAGTACAGTTCCACTCTCCAACAGTTTTGTGTTTTTCCTCTGGCTGGCTATCAGACTTCCCTGACTCCAGAACTGTATGGATACTGTTTCTTCATCTTAAATCTGTGGAACTACCTTCGAGAGCTGTAGTCGTGACTACTGGTGACACACCACCCGAGATAAAGAAGCTGGTCAGTAATAAATGCGCCTGCGTGTGAGATTCCATCAAGTGCCTGTGGTTGAGATGGAATCGTGGGGAGGAGAGAGGGAGAGAGGGAAGGCGGGGGTGGGGGAGGGAGTTGCAGAAAGATTCTAGAAAAAGAGGCAGGTGGCGGGGAGCACAGCCAAATGTTAGCACAAATGCATTTTAGAGAAGGGTTTATGCTGAGAAGCTGATTCTCCTGATTCAAGTACAATGAAAATGTGCCTTCCCGAGCCTGGATTTTCCCTGATCTCCCCAAACTCAGTACAGGACCCAGCAGCATCCTTTACTGAGGGAGAGCTTAGATCTCAAAGGAGACAGGCTGCTTATAGAAACTCCAGGTCTATTTTTCTGGAATGCTGTTAGCTAACTCAAAGAGTGCTCGGAGCTATTTGGCTGACTGATACCCTCTTCCTGCTGAAAATATAAGAGAATCCTCCCTCAGCAGTTTGGATCAGGAGAAAATAAAATATGCTCCCGTCACAGTCACACTCCACAAACTCTCCAGAGACTTTTTGATTATCTCGATGGTCTTGCTATAGAGAGGCAGCGAGACTCGGAGTGCAGTGTAGCCAGCACTGCAGCAGCAAGCTGGGTCTCCAGAGAGCACCGCAGCCTTTGCAACAAGCAGCCAGGTCCTGCTGACCCAGCCCAGCGTCTGCTAGGAGATAAGGCCTGGGGGCACCAGGGTCCCTCCATGCCCTCCCCCTCCCTCGCACACACAGCCCCCTTCCCGCCGGGTACCTAGTCTCAGGCTATGGGAAATTCCAAAATTACAGCAATTAAGTAGTTGAAAGTACCGTGTCTATTCCAATTATTAAAGCACACCTCCTTCCTCAGCAGCCAGCCTTCCAGCCCCCACTCCTGACCCTGTGCTGGGATGGCTTCAGTCCAGGCTCACAGATGTCTCTTAGAAAATGACCTTGGAAATCAAACAGGATGACTGACACATTTCCACACTCATTCATATCAGACCTGTGGTTTACCTCTGGCCAAATATTTATGGAATCTTCTGGCAGATGCCACCAGTCTTCCAATCTACAAATGCCTTTGCCCAGTGGTTCTTGCCCCTAGATCCCAGTAGCATCTCTACATACCAATAACAGTCAAGCCAAGAGTCAAATCAAAGACTCAATACCATTCACAATAGCTACAGAGAAAATAAAATACCTAGGAATATATTTAACCAAAGAGGTGAAAGATCTCTACAGGGAGAACTATGAAACTCTGAGGAAAGAAATCACAGAGGATACAGACAAATGGAAAAGCATATCATATTCATGGATAAATAGAATGAGCATTGTTAAAATGTCCATACTACCTAAAATGATATACAAATTCAATGCAATCTCCATCAAATTACCGATGTCATACTTCAAAGATCTAGAAAAAATAATTGTATGCTTCATTTGGAACCAGAAAAGAGCAGGAATAGCCAAAGCAATCTTAAGCAAAAAGAACAAATCTGAAAGGATCACATTACCAGATTTCAAACTATACTACAAGGCTATAGTAACCAAAACAGCACGGATTGGTACAAAAATAGAGCCATAGACCAATGGAGCAGAACAGAGAACCCAGATATAAAACCACCTGCCTACAACCTGCTGATCTTCAACAAAGCAGACAACAATGTACACTGGGGAAAAGAATCCCTATTCAATAAATGTTGCTGGGAAAATTGGATAGCCACATGCAGGAGATTGAAACAGGATCCAAATCTCTCACCGCTCACAAAAATTAATTCAAGATAGATAAAAGACGTAAATCTAAGGCATGAAACCATCAGAATTCTAGAGGAAAATATAGGAAAAACTCTTCTAGATATTGACCAAGGCAAAGAATTTACAACTAAGACCCCAGTGGCAATCATGGCAACAACAAAAATTAATAAACAGAATTTGATTAAACTAAAAAGTTTCTGCACAGCTAAGGAAACAATCAACAGACCAAATAGACAACCGACAGAATGGGGGAAAATATTCATAAGCTACACATCCAGTAAAAGGCTAATATCCAGAATTTACAAAGAACTCAAGCAAATCAGCAAGAAAAAAACAAACACCCCTATTAAAATGTGGGCAAAAGACATGAATAGAAGCTTCTCAAAAGAAGAAAGACAAATGGCCAATAAACATACGAAAAAATGTTCAAAGTGATTATTTATCAGGGAAATGCAAACTAAAACCACAAGATATCACCTTATTCCAGTTAGAATGGCTTTTATTAAAAAGTCCACAAACAATAGATGCTGGATTGAGAGAGAAAGGAATGTTTGTACACTTTGGTGGGACTGTAAATTAGTACAACTTTTATGGAAAATAGTATGGAGATTCCTCAAAGAACTAAAAGTAGACCTACCATTCAATCCAGCAATCCCACCATTAGGAATCTACCCAAAGGAAAAGAAGACTTTTCATCAAAAAGACACATGCACTTGAATGTTTATTGTAGCAACATTCACAATTGCAACAATGTGGAATCAACCCAAGTGTCCATCAGTTCATGAGTGGATTAATAAGGTGTCATACATGTATACCATGGAGTATTACTCAGCCATAACAAAAAGATGAATTAATACCTTTTGCAACAATCTGGATGGAACCAGAGACTATTCTCCTAAGTGAAGTGTCTTCAGAATGGAAAAACAAACACCACATGTACTTGCTATTAAGTTGGAACTAACCAATGACCACACACGTGCACAGAGGGAAGTAAAACTCTGTAAAAATCAACCAGAGGGGAGGGGGGGAAGGGGAAGGGCAAAAACCTTCCTAGTGGGTCCGATCAACACTATTTGGGTGAAGGGCACACGTGTAGCCGGGACTTGAGCATTGCAAAAGCAATCCAAGTAACCTTAAACATTTGCACCCCCTTAATATTTTGAAATTTAAAAAAGAAAGAAAGAAAGAAAGAATCCCCTGGGGAGTGTCAGAAAGATAAATACCAACCCCAGGCCCCGCCCCCAGAGATTCTGATTCGATTGGTCTGGGTGAGGTCCAGCCTGGCAGCTCCCAGCTCCACAAGCTCTCCAGGAGGTTCTCACGTGCAGGCAGGGTAGACCATCAGGGCACACTCCAAGTCCTCCGGGTCATTCTCCGCAGGGACAGGTGACTGCTCTGTGTTAATACCTGGCAAAAATGGTCTCCCTCATTACTTGTTTTCCTGATTAAATTCCCAGAGGGTACAGGTAAATCCAGAATCTGAAGGTCGTTAGAGGTCACCCTCAACACCACCTATTTATTCAGCTTGAACAAATATTTGTTGGACGCCTGTTATGTATGCGCAGACACTGGGCTGGGAACGAGGAAGACACAGGCACGTGCATCTAACCGTTCCTGCATTTACTTTCTGCTCCTTTCTGCCTCTTCCGATGTGGAAGCTCGGTTTTCTGTTTCAAATTCAACATGTCTCTCCCTCTCCCTTTCTCTCCGTCTCAACCCGTATATACGGTGCACGTACCTCAGCACATTTACTTACAAATCTCACAGTCCACGCGCAGCAGTAGCTAATCCTCGACACGTTCCCAAGGCTCAGTGTGACGGGAACAGGGGAAAACACCCGTCCTGGAACGGGCACACCCCGTGCACTCTCCTTCCGTGGCTTTCCATCTCCTGGTCAAGTTTCTGTTATATTAGCCTAAGGACCTAACTAGTATTAAATATTCAAGAAGCCCAAATAAAAGACCTTTTCTACTCTCTCTGCTCTGCCCTTTCGAGTGTTTGATTTTTTCCCAGCTGTCAGGAAAAACACAATCATGAAACTCCCCAACCAGATTTCATCATTCTGGTATATGCCTAAAACTGGAAAGAACAGGGGAAAATCCTGCCGCCGTAAACGCCTCGTGACCAGAGCCTAAAAGACCAGATCTCGGACCACGGGAGTGGCCCTGGTTCATCACGGGTCACGCTGCCTCTGTGCTGCCCGGCCTCCTGCCTGCTCTCGCCATCGTTCCCTGTTTCAGTTGTGTCCACATCCGTCCTCCCCACTTGGCTGCCGCCGATCCGCGATCTGTGACTCATTCACCACCGTCCTCCCCTCCTCCAACAGAGACTGCGTGTAAGAGCACTTTCCGTGTGTTGAACACTCACTGTGCGCCAGGCACTGTTCTAGATGCTTTCCACATATAATCCCTGAACTTCACTCAATGCTGTGAGTTTAATACCTTTATTATCCCACGTACAGGTGAGGAAACTGGAGTGCGGAGTCTGAGTAACTCGCTCCTGTCTACACAAGACCAAAGAGGCGAATCCTGACGCAAATCCAAGCTGTGGATCTGTGGCAAAGTCCAGCCACAGATCCTACTCTCTTAGCCACTACTATACAATGCTGAGACTTGGACAAATAAAAACAGCTGTTTCCAAGGTTCATATTCAGTAGAAAGCAAATGGAGCGCTTACCAGCTCCGCGACCTTGAGAAAATTCTCAAACCTCGCTAGGCCTCAGTTTCCTGTTTTAGAAAATGAGAGTAACAGCAACAATGATTACATTAGATGATGCACGTAAAGTGTTTGGCAGGGTGCCAGGCATTTAGTAAATGCTTGATTAAAGCTGGATGATGCTGCTATGTGGTACGTGGGTTTCCACCATGAGGAGCATCTCAGGCTACTCTCCAATCCGAGTCCATCGCCTCCCTCTACAAGAGCAGTGGGGAGCAGCCACTAACTTTCGTGATAACTTTATTTAGATATAATTCATATACCATACCATTTACCTATTTAAGATATACGACAAATGGTTTTTAGTATACTCAGAGTTGTACAATGAATTTTAGAACCAATTTAGAATTTAGAAACCAGTTTAGAATCAAACTTAGAATCAATTCCAGGAGATTTTTTTCATCACCCCAAAAAGAAACTACATCTATTAGCTGTTACGGTCCAGTTGCCCCAAGCTCTCTCCCCCCTAGTGCCTGGCAACCACTCATCCATCTTTCGTGTATTCCGAACAATTCATATAAGTGAATTACTTGTAATTACATACAAGTGAATTACATACAATTACAATACATGGTCTTTGTGACTGACTCCTTTTACTTAGCGTAATGGTTTCAAAGTTCAATGTACCAATACTTCATTTCTTTTTACTGCCAAATTATATTCCATTATATGGATAGACCTCATTTTATTTATCTATTCATTAGTTGGTGGATATTTGGGTTGCTTCTACCTTTTGGCTAGTATGAATAATGCTGCTATAAACATTCGCATACAAGCTTTCGTGTAGACCTATGTTTTTAATTCTCTTGCTATATGCATAGGAGTTGAATTGCTGGGTCCTATGGTAACTCTATGTTTAACCTTTTGAGGAACTTCTAAACTGTTTTCCAGAGCAGATAGCTGCTAAATTTCACTTGCTTCTAGGTGACCTGGAACAAATGTCACTTAACCTCACTAAGCCTCAATTTCCTCATTTGCCAAATGAGGATATTATCTATCAAAGGAGATATTTCAAGTACAACGCCATCAACTGCCTGACATCCAGTAGGTGCTTAAGAAGTAGCAGGTACCCTGTTGTCCCTGGCAGATGGTCCTCTGACCTTTCATCCCCATCCGGTCTAGACTGGAAGTGGAGGAACTGTACCATGGAAGGCTTGAGTGCAGCCTAATGGAGGTGTTAGTGTATCAGAGTGCAAAATCATACCACCTTTCTGGATCATGTCACTGGTCTCTAAAATCAAGAAAAAATCAAATGAACTACTCTCAACTCAAGTGTGTGTATATTCTTTTTGCTTCTATAAACTGGACTTGTGCCCAGAAACCACAACAAGGAAAGAAAGAATCAATAACCTCAGTTTTATATGCTAATGTAATTTGGCGGAAAACATACCAGAATGGGCTCTATCAGAACTCCATTTTCTCGACTGCCAGAGTTTCTTACAGACTGGCCACACCTCCAGAAGGGCCTGCAAAACAAGAGTCAGCAAAAACATTGTCCTCATGAGCCCAGACAAAATGTGGAAGTGTGAGACCCCCGTGCCGTCGTGCTGAAGGCCCTGATTCGCATCTCTGTCTCTGGCAGAAACAAATATTGACAGTCCATCAGTCCCAAGGAACAATAATAAAACTCTGCAAAAAGAAACTGTTCAGTTCTTACAGGAGTTATTGTTATTCGGGGTAAAAAATATCCCTTGGGAGTTTCACTTCACTGCAGGAGTTGGTTTCAGAGTTACTTTGCAAGACAAGGAAAACCAGAAAAAGTTGTGCATGAGATACTTCACATTGTAAGGAATATTTTTGCTTTAGGGACAATAGGCAGGATGTCTGGAGAGACCTCTCCTATCATATGGGAAATAGAAGGATTTCCGTCTCTAGCTGCAAAGATAATAGCAGTAGGACGGACCCGAGGAAAGCTGCCCCACCCCCGCGTCTCTGCATGGGGCGAGGTCACATGGGAGAACAAAGCCTTCTTCCCAGGCCTTCTTCCGTGGCCTCCAGCTTCTGCCTCCCCCCCAGCAATGCTAATTATGGGGTAAGAAAAACTAATCTTTTCTTTTTCTAACGACATTAATCAAACCTATCAAAGAAGCACCAAAAAAAAAAAAAAAAGAAGAAGAAAGAAAAACTTTCAACTGGGGATTACAATGAAATATTTAAGAGAAAAAAAATTAAATATAGAATTTGCTTACTATTAGCCATGGGAAAGTTAAGAGGAAACATGATAATTAAGTGATTAAAAGACACTTGAGATGTTCTTTATTTGAAAAAAAATACATGTAAACCGAGTATCATAGCCCACCCCATTGTCTAAGTATCTAGTAGTCATTGAGTAAAAATAAACACCAGATAAATACACTAGCAGCTCCCAGATGTAAGAGTACTTCTTTTGAGGCTGAATTCTATTCAAAGCAAAGGTGGCGTAGAGCTCTCCAGTTACTAACGGACTAAAATGACCTCATTACAGAAATCAGCGCCTGCAAGGCCTGGGCCCCAGCAAACACGACCAGCAGGGCCAGGGACAAAGAGACGAAGTGTCTGATATAGAACCAGAGGATAGGTACAGTGGCCTTATGGAATGAAACTAGAGTATGGACAGAGGTGAATTTTTTTCTAGAATATTCCAGCTCTAGATCAGAAGAAAAAAATGCAAAACTCAGTCTCTAAATTGAAAATGCTTTCTGCAGCCTCTGGGGTTTTGTTTCAGGTGTTCCCTCTGCCTACCCCAGCCTTCTCCAGGCCAAGGTCCTCGTCCTTTCGTCTCTGCACAGAGGCCTGTTCCTACATCTGCGCCCCCCAACTCCCAGGGCTGGGTTCTGTGACCCTACGTGCTTGTGCAGCTCTCTGCAGTCGCCTCCTTGCAGAAAGCGTTTACTCCTTCGTCCCCCTGCTAACCTGTAAGTTCCTGGAAGGAAAGCAAAAGGACGCAGCACCGACGGGGACTCCGGAACTGTGCTGGCTTGGGTGAAGTCTCTAGCTGGATGGGAAAAAATGCAGCCCTTAACCCAGGAATGGGGCAAACCCTGAAAGAGGCCACCAGCCACGGGGAACCAGACCCAGTGCTGGGGGTTGGGGAACTAGAGGGACAGTCCTGGAGGAAAACATCTCAAGAATAAGACTTTGCCCCTCACCAATCAGTGCCACGGGAGCTTCCTTTTCGGGATCTGTGGATTCTTCTTACTCCGTCTTAGAGCAAAGAAGTTTTTAGTCTTGCTTCATTTAAAAAGTCAAAAGCCCTTTACCGTGATAAAATGTTGGTATTAAATGAGGACCCCGAATACAGATTACTAGAAGAACAGAGGCAGACAGGCCTCAGTTCAAGTCCTAACTTTGCTACCAACTGGCAAAGAGGTGAGTCGCTTAATCTCTCTGCACTTCCATCTTCTTGTCTACAAAACAGGCATAATAACAGCTGCCGCTTCAGAGTTCTTCGATGATGAGATTAAGTAAGGCGGGGCATATATTTTGCACTCTATTCAGTGACACTTCTTAGTGATAGATGTCTGTGTGTGACCATGCATTTCAGCAACATTTAGAGTTATGATTCTCAAATATTTACTAAATTTGTTCCTATCGTGTCGAGTACTATAAAGACGAACAAGCTATATTTCCTGCCCTCCGGGAAGTCATAGTAAATTAAATTAAACAGACCCAGGACCAGCTGTAGCACAGAGAGGTTAAGACAGTTGCCAAAGGCTCCCAGGTGGCAGAAGTGGGACAGAAAGACATATCTGGTAATTCTTTCCCAGAGCTCGTGCTTCCTGAGGAGGGGAAAATAAATCATAACGAACAAAGAGGGGACATTTCTTTAGCTGCCGGGCCCCTTCTGCAGAAGGTAAGGAAAAGAAAAAAGGTAATGCTACAGTCAACAGATGGTAAACAGGGTGTTTCCTAAGAATGCATCTAAGGTTATTACAAAAAGTAAAAAAGAGGCAAACATAAGTTCAGGTGTTTTATTTAACAGTGTTGCCCCAGAACAGTGCTGTCACCCAGAGCGGAAAACCTGGACAAATGAAGACCAAGCTGTTCTTTCAGCAGTAGAAGGAAACGCAGACGGGCTTCCGTTTTTTTTCCTACACCTCAAGGACTCCTCTTTCCAAAAAGAAATGCCTGTTGCAAAAACTCCTTCACTCCATGACAGTGAAAAACTTACGTGTGAAAGGAACAAAGTCATTTATTAACAATCCACCTCCAACTTCAACCTGCCAGCGATCCGAAAGGTAACTCCTAACAACAAAAGGGTCTTCTGTTTAATGGATAGAGTAAGGGGTGCTCAGACACGGGTTTGGGGACAATTAGAACTCTGCTTAAGAAAGGAAGAGCTTTTGAGAGGGACCTCGAGGAAAGAGCCGGAACTAACTCTCCTTGATAAATACATGCTGAACATCTACTTTGTATTAGGCGTTCACTAGATGGCGTTCACACACGTCCCTCCACTCTGAGTCACAAACTAGCCATCGTGGCTGGTTTCCGTTTTTTAAATGAGGGAGCAGACTTAGGGAGTAGAATTATTTCCTGAAGGTGAAATGATCACCTGTAAAGGCAATAGTGGAAATTAGTTTATACGAAGTTTATGCTTTTCAGGGTGACAAAATTTAATCCCAAGAGCTGATCAGAAACAGGAAGGGAACCTGATTTATCTGAGGAAGAACAGGGAGGAAACCGGAGAGGGTCGGGGCGCACCCCTGAGAGGGCCAGGCTGCGAAGTCGGCAATGCCAGCGTCTGGTGAACTGATTCAGGGCACAGCCAGGGAGAGGGGAGATCTCTGGGGAGATAAAAGGGCGGGGAGACATCTGGGCCTACACCTAAGTTTACCAAAACATAATTTGGGTGAGGCAGAGACTGACCGCAGTCAGAGGACCTGTGCTTTAGTGCCAGCTCTGGAACATGCTTGTTATTTGACCTTAGTCAGACAAGTTCACCAAACCTCCCTGCGTTTTGCTATTTTCTCACCTGCAAAATGGGCAACGTGTGCTTCATAGCAAGAATGAATTAATGTCGTTAAAAGTGGCTCAAAAACTGCATGGGGACCTCAGCGGCCCGGCCTGTGGCAAAGCTTCCTGACTGTTTCTCGACCCCCATCTCCGCTTTGGTGGGGTCCCACCCTCTTTAGGAGGCGTGATCTATAGTGGGCTCTGTTTGCTCGGGGTCCGACTATTTCATCTCCTCACTTAGGATCCTGCCAAAACTGGACTTGACCACATCCAGCTCCTCTCCTGACGGTGGAGCGCCGGGCCGGGAGCAGCCCTGCTCTCTCGCCGCTGAGCTCGTTGCCAAGCAGCCGTGTCCTAGCCTGCTTTCAGAGCAGAGGTCAGGGTCTCCTCCTGACTGCGTTCCTCATGCTTAAATGCGGGGGTCGGAGCCGATGATCTCCATAGTCTTTTAGAAGACCCCTCCTGAGGCTGTCCCATCAGCCCATTGTTCCAGCACTTTCTATGGCCCAATTAGCAGCATTTATCCAACTTTTTTTTGTCAGGTATGTGCTTCTATTCCAGGCATTCCGAGCCAATTCTGCAAATCAGACTTCCTGGAAGACTCAAATGTTTTAACAATCTTCAAACATATGACATCAAGCGTGCCATTTTCCCTTCATCTACCAACTTTGTACTTTTATCAAAAAAAGAAAGAGGTATTGAGTCCATCTGGCATGATTTGCTTTCAATAAAAGCCCATCTGCTTATTATTTCTAATTTCATTGTCCTCTAGAATGTTTACAGAAGCTTCTTTCAATATTTATCGCACCGTGTTTCTAATTACTGATCTGGACCGTCCGCGCAGACTTGCTGGGGCAGCGGGCCAGGAGGAAGGTGTCTTTCTCTTTTTCATCTCCGCAGGTCTTTACTCGGGAGGCCCGATGTGGCCCTCGGCCGTCATTACAGAGCCCTGGTGTGACGCTGCGGAGGCAGATTCTGACAATCAGCCCCTTTATCACGAGTCTCCCTGGGGACTTGCGAAGCTGCCTCTGATGAATTTTTGCCTGCGACACCATTATTGTCATAGGAAGGATGGAAATAATTACCTGACTTATAACCTTGCGGCTTCAAGCTTCATCCCGGGATCCCGTGATCACTGGAAACAGAAGGCTCGTCTCTGTCTCCAGGAGTCCCGAATAGGTAGGTAAAACATCCACATTTCCCAAATGGTGGCGTCTGAAAGGCAAGGGAGGGAACAGTCTCTGCCATGAAAACATCTCCGACTCGGTGCTTTTTAAAATATGCCAAAAAATCCAAAATGCTAAAAACTGTTTAAAATTAAACTGTTTTTCCCAAATGAGTTTCCATTTCTGATCCCCCAGTTCTTCCAGGATTCTTTATTTTCCTCGCCTCGCAGCTGTCTGTCACTCCCCACGAGCCTCGTCACTCCCTGTTTGCAGGATCTTAATACCTTTCCCGTCTGTCCCTGGCTTCCGTTCCCACTCCATTGTCTAATTTCAGCCCCAATCACGTTTTCTCCATTCCTGCAACACCGCCTGTCTGTCTCTCCCTCCCCACCCTCCACGCAGGGGACTCGGGAATAATCCACCTGCAACGTCTTGACTCCATCGCTTCCCTCCTCAACGGTGCTCTGTGAGTGCCTCGCCGACGCGCAGGGCCTCCGCCACCAGGCCACCCAGCCCCGCTGCTGCGCGCACCCGGCTGCTGCCCCGGGAACCCTCCTTGCAGCAGGGCAGGGGCGCTCTGGGCTCCGGACTCCCAGCCTCTGCTCACGAGGACTTTAGGCATCTGGAAAAACTGGAAAAGAAAGAAAGACAGAGTCTATGATGAATTCTTAGTGCAGACACCAGGGGTTAAAAGTCAATTTTACCCTGCTCTTTAACGGGGAATGTCGCAATCCTCCTGATTCTCATACTCCCCTCAGATCCTGGGAAAAGACGCACACCGTGTGATCCGCTAGACAGGCCCAACCCTCCCCCAGTGATCCAGAAGGAAGCTCTATTTAAAAAAAAAAAAAAAAAAGAAAGGAAGAAAAAACCAGAAAGCAACAGGCATGATACAGGAGAGGCAGGGGTGTGTGTTAAAAAGATGGGCTTTGGAGCCAAGCAGAATTGGATTCAAACCCCGGCTCAGACACTTACTAGCGCCATGACCTGGGCACGTTACTTACCCTGCCTGAGACCTTATTAGTGACAGAGGGCGTACCGCCTTGCAGGGCTGGTGTAAGAATTACAGTCAACACACGTGCGGGCCCCGCACAGCCCGCTCCGACCTCAGCCAGGCTGTATCCCTCCTCTCCGACCTCCGGCCCCAGCAGTTCCGCCCCACTCCAAGGACTGTCATGGGGTTGTCCCCCTCTCTGCTGACCGGCAGGGTCACTCTGTCACCTTCCGCAGTCCTGCGCCCACTTCTCACTGGGGTAGCGGGTGCAGGGAGGTCTAGCCAGTGATTACGGCTCTCCTCCCGAGATCGCAGCTGCAGACCCTCCCCGCTGAGGCTTTCCTCTGGCTGCAGCTCACCTGCCCCAGGACCCAGGTGCGGGTCCTTGCTTCGCCTCAGAGAGTAATAGCCCCTCGTCATTCCTAGAGAGCAGCTGCAGAGAGTGAGCATCACTGACTGTAGACCACGACAGGCAGGAAAGAGTGATGGTTGAGGCAGGTCAGCCTTCACCTGGGCCCTCGAGTCAGACTGCCTGGAATTGCCGCCGCTTTGCCATTGCTAAGCTGGGCATTCTTGGGCATGTTGCTCAGCCTCTCTGTGCTTTGATTTCATCACCCACAAAAAGAAGACAATAATAGTACCTGCTTCATGGGGTTGTTGTGAAGATTAAATGAGTTAATGCACAGAGAGAACTTGGAATTCTGCTTGGCACATAGTAGGTGCTTAATAAAGGTCAGCTGTTATACTGAATGACGTCCCCCCATCATGACAGTCTCAGGCGCCTTACCGTGGCTGACTGAGACAGTGCCCGTTTGCCCAGGGCCTTCTTCAAAACACCCCACTCATCACCACCGTGTGCACACGCACACACTCACATGCCCACAGCCTCAGCAGCTCCCCAAGGCAAGAGAAGAAGAATTTCTTAGAGCCTTCAACAGCAACAATGCTCACCAGCTTCTCCTGATGAAGCAAAACCCTCAGCAGTATCCTAGATACGCTTTGCTCAGGGAACTGCCTTCATTTCTCCCAGTGCAGCAGGGGAGAGCTCAGAGGTCCAGGGGCATCCTTTTGGTCTAATCCTCTGTCAGAAGACCATAAAAATGTGTCTTTTGGCCTAAAATGTCTGAAATGTCCATATTAACTCAAATTACCAAGTATTTCTCAACCCTATACCTTTCTTTGGCCTCTCTCACTCATAAAGTTTGCAAGTTTTAATTCAACCTTTCAGGAAACATTTACTGAGCATCAGTTTTATGTCAAGCACTGTGCTGGGGGAATCAGAGACAGACTTTGGCTTCCAGGTCACGTCAAGAGGGGAGCACAGGCAGCTGGACAGATCACTTCAACGCAGCGTGACGAGTGCTAAGTCAGAGAAAGGTACAGGGATCTTGTGGAGAACAGGAATGTCCAACCCAGACAGGTACATCAGGGAAGGCTGCCAGAGGGAGGTGACTCCGGAGGTGGATTGAAGGATGAGTCCTCGTTAACAAAGGAATAGCATTTAAAAAGCATATAGGCATGAAAAAATCTAATGTGATTTTGGCGCTATGGTCATTGGGCACCACGAGAGGAGACAGTGAGGAGCGGGCATAGGACATGAGAATGGCAAGATGGGCGGGTGCCAGGCTTTGACCGGACTCCACGTTCTGCTAAGTCTTTCAGATTTTAGATGAAAGCAAAGACAGTGAAGGGTGCTAAGCCAGGAAGTAAATGGTAAAAGCTGGGTGTGGCTAGAAGGAAGAGGGTTTTCCAGTGGAGGGGGAGGAGTGTCCAGAGCAGAGACCATTTGGTGATGAACCTGGATTTGTAATAATCCAGGTGAGAGGCGGAAAGAACCTGGACTAAGGAAGTGTCAGTAGGATTCAAGGGAATGAAGACATTTCAAAACTATTTAGGAGGTTAGATCATCAGGATACAGGAGCTAGTTAGGGAGAACGGGGAGAGGAGACAGAGATGGATGAGTCCCAGATTTCTACCATGAATGGAAAGTCAAGCTTTAATTTATGAGTTAGAAACCCTAAGAGTATTTGAATTTATATGACATTTTCCTAGGCAATAACATAGGTATTCTTCACTTTAAGACAATGCTAAAGAGGGTTGTAATCATACCAGTTAGATAGCAAAAAACATACTTAATTTCTAGACCCTGAAGCCTCAGATGGACAAATTTTCTAAGCAGCAACAGACATTGCCTCCAGCTGAAGCATCTACTGCTGTAGTTCTGTGTCCTGGAGATGACAGCCCAAACGGGGAACAAGACCAGGTGGGAGGGGCAGAGAAACAGAAACAAAGAATCTTAGAAGAACGTGGAAGAGGTGATTTCAAGTTAGCTGCTGCAACCTGTGGGTGCAGCTGCCCTGGTAGGACCCCCAAGTACTGCTATCAGAGCAACAAGGGGCTATGACTTGCAGTTGAGCCCATTTGAAACTCTTGGTTATAATTTTCCATCACAAATAGTTCCACATTGGTTCATTTCCAATGTGGAACTATTTGTAATTGAGAGGTTCAAGGTTCTTTTGTCAGGCGTCATTAACTGAAACCAGAAAAGTCTGCAGAAGAAAACGGAAGATGGAGGATTGGAAATGAGTTTTGGTGAGAAGGTAAGTGCCAGGCCTAGGAATGTGGTCTACATTGCTAAGCAATAGGGAGCCATTGAAGACTTTTGAGCAGAGGCATGTATGAGATGAAAGCAAACGTTTAAGAAGAATCTGACAGCCCTGTGCCAAATGGATTAACTTGGCCGCAATCCACTCAAATACTGAATTATTGCAATTATTTTAATCAGACCTTTCACTTTCTCCTGTTGTTGCATCTTCAGACTCTGCTCTCTCTTAAAGCCCTGGCAAGAATGTTTGCTAAGGACGCCTAGTTTTCTGTCTCAGTTATTTTCAACCAGAGGAGGTACAGGGTTTGGAAATGAGTCAACATTTTTGGGGGGTTGCTGCTGTTTTCACAAGTTGGGGGAGGGGGTGTGCTGGCATTTAGTTCCGCAAGGGCCAGTGATGCCAGGCAGCCCCAACACACTGCGCAGCCCCGCACAACAAAGACTCATCCTGCCCAAAATGCTACCAGCGCCTCTGTCACTGCCCCTATCTCTTGTCTTCCACAAATTTTCTTCTTCTATTTGTCACCAGGCATCCCGCCAGCCACCTGATTAGCAGGTTAAATGGTCACTCAACTATCATCAAACTCCTTCTCCCTTTGAGAAGCAACTGGAAGGAAGCCAACGTCCATTATTGGCCTGGTTCCGCAGCACTTACGATTTCCATAGGGCTCTGCGATCGTTTCTATTAGCTAATTCTCATGTCAACACGTGAATCGAGTTAGCTTTTTTATTAGCGGTTTGCAAACGGGGAGACTCAAGTACAGAAGATTTGGCAACCTGTTCATGTCTCTTACATTTAATGCATAGAATCAGATTTGGGGAAGCTATTTTCAAAGACAATAATCCTTTCGAATCTCCAGAAATTCACTTGGTAGGGTGCCATTTGTGACAAAATTTTAATATAAACATTCCTTGATTTTGGAATTTAAATATTTTCGTGGCCTAGTTATGAAAAGTGCATCTCCCTCGCTACCAGTTTCCATTGTATTAATGGAGATATATTCCTATTTTTTAAAATCTCTAAAAGAACTGAATGTTATATTGACATCTTTCTTTATGGATGGCTTTTTGATACTTGTTACATTTTATTACTTGTATTACTGGCTCTCTTTTTGGGAATATCATATCTTCGTAATAGATCAAAAGTGCCTCCAAGACAAACTGCCTTATTCTTTGTATTCCTCCAGGTACTAGGACAGTGCTTGGCCTACAGTAATTACTTAGCGATTATTTGCTGATGGATTAGTGATCAAGTTGGTGGTCAGTTTCTATGGTTATACCTGTGGGGAATTGTGACCTCCGCCCAGAAGTTTAGTCTCTGAAAAAAATCTTCACAAAGCATTATGCACTTTGCAGCATTCAGCCTCTATGAGCTCCTGTTGCAATCAGCCTCCTCTCACTGGCACACATCTCCAAGCCACAGAGATTTCTCTCATGACGAGCGAGTCCCTGGCTGCACACCGGCCACTCCCTTCCTCTAGCTTCCGTTCGGGAATTTACTATGCCAAACAGACCTGATTGCTTGCCCAGTGGTAGACAGATTGCAAAAATGGCCACAATTCTCCACTCCACTCCTCCCCAGGTCCTTGAACTTTGCAGTGTAGCTTTGCTTCTTCTCCCATCGAGACATGGGATCTATTTTCTCATTCCCTCGAATTTAGTCCTGTGATTTACTTTGGCGGGTAGAACACGTCAGCTGTGACCATGTGCCAGTTCCAAGGATAGGCCTCGAGGGAAGTTGGGTGTTTTCACTTGTTCTCATGGAAACTTGCCCAGGCAGGGAGAGGGCACGACAAGCCCGATTAGCCTGCTGTATAATAAGATTCACATAGTTTAGTCTTCCCTACCACCTCCGACAACAATGAGCGACTGCCAGACACAGGAATGAGGCACACTAGCCCACCAGTCTGTAGCTGACCGGCCAGCTGTCTGCAGGTGCATGAGCAGGCCCAGCCAAGATCAACCAAGCCTGCCCAGACCAGCAGAGCCGCCCAGCTGCCTACAGACTCACTATTCTTTAAGGGCATCTGGTTTCGAGATGGTTTGTTCCACAGCATTATTTAGGTGATAAATATCTTTAAAGAGGTCTTTTTAACCATAAACAAATTTAAT
Organism: Indri indri; assembly: GCA_004363605.1. NCBI lineage: Eukaryota > Metazoa > Chordata > Mammalia > Primates > Indriidae > Indri > Indri indri. The sequence continues at coordinate 213,439 of RJWJ010000079.1, forward strand.
AGAAAACTGTCTTCATTTGAGCCCTTTAGATAATGTCAAGCAAACTGTTCTTTGTTTTCTTTATTCATTTATCCAGAATCATCAAAGAATAAGGTCAACAACAAAACTCATTTTTCAGATAATTGATGCTTACCTCTTAAAGTATAAAACTTTTATTTAATACAACCATTTCGATAGTAATCTTTCTAAATCCCATTGTATATACATCTATGCTGTATACGTCAACATAATATTTGGGGTTTTTCCTTTTATTTTTAGTTGACATGTAATAATTGTACGTATGTATGGGATTGAGATGTTTTGATACATGTATACAATGTGTAATGATTAAATCAGGTAATTAGCGTATCCATCACCTCAAACAGTATCATTTCTTTGTGTTAAGAACATTCAAAATTCTTTCTTCTAGCTCTTAAAATATATACGATAAACTTGTTAACTGTAGTCACACTACAGGGATACAGAACACTAGAACTTAATTCCTCCTACCTAGTGGTGATTTTTTATCTTTTAACCAACCTCTTTCTATCCTCCCCTCCCCTACCCTTCCCAGCCTCTAATCACCACAGTGCTACTCTCTACTTCTATGGGCTCAATGTTTTTTGCTCCCACATATGAATGAGAACACGCAGTATTTATCTTTCCGTGCCTGACATATTTCATGTAACATAATGTCCTTCAGGCTCACCCATGTTGCCTCAAACCACGGGATTTTACTTTTTATTATAGCTGAATAGTATTCCAATGTGTATATGTACATTTTCTTTATCCATTCATCTGCAGCAACATGATATTCGAATTTAACCTTCCCTCGGTAGCATTATTAACAAAAATGCTACGTTAACGTACTGTACAGCAATGACCTCAGGGAGTACTTAAGTATGTTGGACCATTTACCTCCACACTGGATTGTCCCGGACCATTTTGCTTTTTGTACTCTTGTCTGTGGATGCATACATTTTTGGGACCCCTCCTCACACTTTTAAGATATCATCTATCATTTCTTGCTACTGTGTTAGGTGCTTGTCCCTGGAAGCTACGTCTCTTTCAAATTGCTTCTTCCAATCTACTGTGACCACCAAGCTGTATAACCACATTTGTAATTTTTTAAAAGGCCCCCAAATTAAAGAAACTCTGAGTGACTATAACACTAGAAAAACTCCACCCTGAAGCAACACACACACAAAGAGGGAATAAAGATTTATTTCCTCCCCCTAGAGACACAGTATCAGCTGAGAGAGATATAATTACCCCAGGAAAACATGAGTTTTAGGTAAAATTAAGAAGACATCAGAAAATTATAACTATAAAAGAAATACAATGAACTGATCAAACTATGACATCTAGTACAGAGAATATATGTAAGCATAAACTCAAACCCAAAATTTTATAGCTAACTAAACTATCATTTAAATGAGAAGGTAAAATAAAGATATTCTTGTTTCTATGAGGCTTCAGAATGTTTCCTAGGCAGACTCTGTCATCGAAAACATTCCCGAAGTCCAAAAGAAGAGATATTTGTCCACATGGATGCTATGAAATATGCAAAGAGTGATTAAAGATCTTAGTGAGTATCCAGTGAAAGGTAGAAAGGGGGGTGACAAAAAATATGGTAAATGGAAAACATAAATTAAGATGGTAAAAATAAGTCCAAATATAACAGCAATTAAAAATGTAAATGAATTTAATTCACTGAATAAAAGAAGAGACTCTCAGATTGAGTGAGAACATAATCACCATGGAATAAGATATTTATAAAGGCCACATTTTAAGCACAAGCTTTCTGAAAGTAGAAAGGATATTAAAAAAATACCAAGCAATTATGAACCAAAGAGAACTGGAGTAGCGATCTGCATTTCAGACAAATTAGAAATCAAATTATAAGACATAACAAAGGACAGAGAGAAACATTATATATTGGTAAAAGAAGCAATGAATCCAAAATATATAGCAATGTTATTACAAAAAGTAATATTAACATTTAGTGCGAACTAGGCACCATTCTAAGTCCAAATCTAAGATCTTTTTATGTATTAACTCACTTAATCTTCACAACAAGCCTATGACATAAGTTCTATTACTATCACCATTTTACACATGGGGAAACTGAGCCATAAATACATGTAATAATCATAAATTGCATCCAACAATAAAGCTCTGGAATACAAGGCGATAACTAACAAAACTAAGGAGACAAACAAATAAATTAATGGTGATTAAAATTTTTAGATGCACCTTTAAAAATCTACTGAATCAAGCACATAAAAAAAGATCCTTGAATTCACAATGATCCTTGAAAAAGAGGGAAGGAGGTCTCGTTTACGGAACAATAATAACTAATAAATGTGGAAGACACGGTAGAAAAAGAAAATTACCATCTGCAACTAACAATGTAGTTGTCGATTCAAACAAGGATCACTGGTGTATGATAAAACCACTGGGTGAAAGGTTATTGAGAAACACAGTATTTAACCAGTCTTAGATAAGACCGCTTATTGATCTCGAAGTGGAAAGAATATGCCTGCACGACAAAACGATCTGGTGTACATCACCTAAACCAGGTCGCCAATAGCGGAACAAACTGACACTGTGAGCCTCCTCGTGTGATACAACAGGAAGAACAGAACTTTGACCCTAATCCCAAGGAAACAATCAGAAAAGTCCAGACTGTGGAACATTGAGATAATTGAACTGGACTCTAAAAAATATCAGTTACAACCAAACACAAAACGTGATCCCTGATTGGACGCTTGATCAAAATTAAAAGTGAAATAGCTATCGATATGAATAATATTGAATAATAATAATGAAGTAAAGGATAAAACATTGATTACCTTAATAGGTATAAAAAATTGAAAAAGTTCAATCTTTTATGGCCTTAAAAGGAAAAAACTCAGAAAGCCAGAAATAAAAAGGAAATTCCTTAAGTCAGTAAAGGAGATCTACAAAAGGACCCACAAGAAACCTCATTTTAATGCATCCCCTTTAACATCAAAATCAGACAGAGATGACCACTGTTTCTTCAACTGCTTTGAAACCTAGTCCTCAATGTCTTGGCCGATGCAATGAGAATTGAAAATTACAAGGGGAGACCAAAATGTAATTGTTTGAAAATAACAAAGAATGCATAAGAATTTTATAGAGAAAATCTTACAACCTTTTATATCATGTAAATTCTGATTAATAGAGAAAAGCCCAATGCCCATGGATGAGATGAGTTAACATCATAAAGATGTAAATTTTCTCCCGATTTAATGTATAAATTTAATGGAATGACAAGCAAAATTTCAGCAGGATTTTTTTTACATCTTATCGAACTGATTCTAAAATGACTACAGAAGAATAAATGTCCACGAGTGATACAGACGATGTTGAAACAAGGAGCAGAAGCAGCCACTTACTGTACTCGTTCTGGGGGCTGCTGTAAAGAATTACCACAACTCGGGTGTTCTAAAGCAACAGAAATTTATTCTCTCCCAGTGATAGACATCCAAAATCATGGAGTCGGCAGGACCGCATCCCCTCGAAACCCAAGGTAAGAATTCATTCCTTGCCTCTTCCAGTGTCTGTGGCTTCTGGCGGTCCTTGGCTTGCCGTGGCTCGTGGCTTTATCACTCCAATCTCTGCTTCTCTTTACAGCACCTAGTTTTCTGTACGCCTGTGTCTTCTCTGTCTCTTGCAAGTACTCTTAGCATTGGATTTAGGGCTCACTCGGGTAATCCAGCACAATTTCATCTCAGGATTCTCAGTTTTATTATATCTATAAAGACTCTTTTTTCCAAATACGGTAGCATTCACAGGTTCCAGGGATTTGAATGTGAACATGTGTTCTTTAGGGGCCCCCATACAGCCCGCCGCACTCACCCTACCAGCATGAAGGCAGACTAAAAAGCCACGTACACGCCATCACATACTGGCACGGTGCCAGCCCAGTAAAACAAAAGAGAAGCCAGAAAGAGCTCCAAGTTGAAAATTGGGCATCTGGGACATCTGACATGATAAATCAGTGAGGAAGGGTCAGTTCAGGAAACTGTTTTGTAAAAAATAAAACTATACAGAGATCATTTTAATTTGGGTCCTTTATACACAGGTAAAATTCAGGTTGATTAAAAACCTAGAGATTAAAGATGAATGGGGTGTGTGTGTGTCTGTGTGTGTGTGTGTGTGTGTGTGTGTGTGTTTGTACAAGAAAATACAGGAAAATACCCTGGAACCCTTTGGGGCAGGAAAAGCTTTCTTAATAAGATCCCAAAAATACAAGACATAAGGTGAAAAATTGGCAATTTCAGTTACATCAAAATTAAGGATTTCTTCCTCGTGGAATTCCAAATAATATACGTAGATACCCCTCTTTCCAGAAGGGGAAGCTTGCTTCTCCTCCCCCTGAATGTGGGCGGAACTGAGTGACTCGCGTCCAAAGAACAGAGCATGAGAAAGAGAACAATTTAACTTCACGGTGGAGAAACCTGGCAGACACCCCCTGAACCAGGTGCTCAAGGCTGACATCGCTAGTGACAAGCTATGTTTAATGTTATGTCCCCTTTGATACGGCGCGATTAAAAAAAAAAAGACACCTTTCTTCTGTGGTCTTCTTCCAAAACATGCATAAACCCAGTTTCATCAGAGCAAATCCTCAGACAAGCCTAAACTGAGGAACACTCCTCAAAACGCTTGACCAATACTTTTCAAAGCTGAGAAGGTGACAGCGACGAGGGAGGACAGAGTAACTGTCACAGATCAAAACACTAAGGAGATACAGTGAGTAACTGCGATGTAGTGTCCTGGACTGGGTCCCGGAACGGTGAAAGAATATCATGGGAAAACTGGTGAAATCTGAATAAATCTGTGGTTCAGTTAACAGTAGTAAACCAACGTTAATTTCTTAGTTTTGACAAATGCACCAAGTTAGGTAAGACATTACCACCGAGGGAAGCGTGGTGAAGGGGGAACTCTCTGTAGTAGCTTCACAACTTTTCTGTGAATCTAAAATTATTCTGAAATAAAACATTTGCCATATATAAAAGAATTTCCCTTCAATAAAAGATACCAGAAGAAACTTCCATCAACTAAAATTGACAAAAATGAGTGTCTGAAATATATGTGGAACCCCAATAAACGAATGAGAAAGACTAGAGACCCAACTCTGGAATGGAAAAGGCTATGGACAGACGATTCCCAGAAGGGGAAATCAAATGGCTAGTAAGTATATAAAGAGATGCGCTATCTCACAAATAATCAGAAATATGCTAAATAAAATCAAATAAACACATTTACGTGAATCAGTTTGGGGAAAAAATACTGATCAGAACGTGGAGAAACAGGAAACCTAGTTCACTCCTGGTAGGAGAGGAACGTGGAACAGTGTTCTGGAGGGCACCTCGGCAGTGCTCTGTGAGATTAAGGTGTGATTTCCCCATAACCTGTGATCCCACTCTCGGGCTAACACCCTAGAAACACTCGCCCAGGACCGTACGGGGGCATAGAAAAGAGTGGTCCTCACAGCAGCTGCAAAGCACGGAGCCAGCAGTGTGTCTGTAACCAGGGCTGTGAGCATGATGGATGCCCACTCGAGAACACGGCACGGCAGAAGCACCAACCAGATGCACCTTCGCCAACATGCATAGACCCTGGAAAACGATGCCAAGCAAAACAGTAAAAGGCAAACAAAAAGACATGTCCTGAAATAACCATTTATATAAATCTAAACATCATACATTTCAACGGCTTATTCTAAACACGTTCGTGCGCATTTTTACCGTATATCAAGGGAGAAAATAGGCGTGGGGGGGGCATGAGAAGGGAAAACGCTGAAATAAACTGACGCGCGGGAGAGGCCACGAGCAGGCAGGTGCCGTGTGTTCCCCGGGATGACGACCGCGGCTTGCACCCAAGGTCCAGACTGAGGAGAGCAGGGGAGAGCGTGGTTCTGGGTGAGGGCTTGGGGAGATCGCCGTTCAGCTAGGAGCATGAGTTTTCGTGTGGATAGATGTGGGACATCTGTATTATCTGCTCAGCAGCCTTTTTTTTCTTTACATACTGATTACAAAATAAGTCATTTCTTAATGGCCAGATAAGTCATCCTCGGATAAGAAAGGCATCGCTGTACCGCGTTTCATCACAGAAAGATACACCTAGAGTGCAGCCTGACACTCGTGAGCAATTCTTTCCGAGACCTTTATGAATCCCCGCAATCCACAAATAACCGCTATGGTACATAATTTCCTCCGTAATGTGCATACGCGATGAGTGAAAACCAACATTCTGGGGGGTGCCTGGGGGCAGGGTGTCAGACTCATTTACTCGCCGTGTAACCCACCGCTACACTCCAGCACCCCAGCCCGCAGGTGAAGTTCTAATTCATGCTTCAGCAAAAATACAAATTATTATAATGTATTTTGAACACGGAGGGTCATTTGCAAATAATGAGAAATGCAAATTTTAAATCAATGAAAGTCCAGAGAGCACGGTGCTAAGATGACCACAGCGGTGCCCTGGAAGAGTTACTGCGGCTCTTTTAAGTGTTTAATATAATCTCTGAAACAATGGAGGCCACGACACAGGCCCTGCTCATTTTGACTGACAATTTGGCCTGTGGCTCAGACCACTGACTCTACGCAAATCACAGAAGATTGAGATTCTAAAAGAAGCTGTTGGTTTCAAAGCTTTTAATGATTCAAATTTTCAATCAACAGGTTTTTTTTTCCAGTTCATTACCCACAGACTCTGTGGCTCAACCGGTGTGTGCAGCCTGTCTCCCCCTAAATTCCTCTGGTCGTACAACCCTGTCCATCTCTGTACCTCGCCCTGCAAAACAAAGCCTCAATATACATGTTCATTTCACCTTCATTTACTTGTCAGGATCGCAGAAGCACGGGAAACAAAGTGAAAAACAATCCCAGCATCTCAGAAAGCTTCTAAGATGAAGCCGATCAAGCCAATGATTGCTTCCCACAACTGGACTGACGGGAGGCTGAACTCAGGCTGGCAGCTCTGGCCTGACACAGGAGAGATGCCCGTGAAAAAGAAGAAGAGGAGGGTGGCTTCAGCCTCAAGTCAGAACTGTGCCCGTCTCACTGTGTCATTCCGCCACAGGAGCCTGGAGGTGAAAATAACTCTGCTTTAAAACACACACAGGCTATTCGGAAAAGCAGCCGACGATTACAAGCATGGGGGTAGGCAGTAGGCTCCTACTCTGGGAAATTGCCTGTTATTGAATGGATTGGGTTGTCATTCAGAAAAGGTGATTTTAGAAATGAAGCCGGTGGGGAAATAAATAGAGTAGAAATTCAAATAAAACTCACTCGGGTATTGCTCCTGCATCTGTGCAACTACAGGGTTGCAGCTTGTGAAGGTAATGCCGTTAAGCAGTGACACTGAAGGTCATTCCTTGTCGCCCTTTTCTGTAAAGGACCTCACCCCTCCTTTGCCTCGTTGACGCCACGCAGCAGGTGCTGCTCACGGACTCGCCAGGTGATATTCAGAAATCCTCATGTTGTCTTAAAGGTCTCCTGGAATCTGTCTCCCATGTTTGGTCCCCAGCTGTGACCCACCCTCCTCTCTGGCCTCTTCAGTGCCCCCACCCGAGCTGCTATCCCGTGACTGCTTAGTAGGGGAGCCACAGAGAACCCAGCTTCAAGGCACCTTGCCAGGTGGGTGGCCGTAGCGCAGAGAGTTACCTTGAGAGCCGAGGGCAATCAGCCCTGCAATGTGACTTGTATGTAGCAGGTGCCCAATAAAAACATTTTCAATGAATGGAGGAATAATGAACAACCGACAGTTCCCTGCAGTAGCAGGAGTCCGAGGGAAAACACGATCAGCATCCAGTTGTGGCAGTTCTGTCCAGAGGAACAAAACCCCAGCTGGGGAGCACAAGGGACAGGGCTCAGCTTCCTGGAGGACAGTGCTGGCAAGGAAGTGGCGGGTTTCCAGGACGACAGCCAAGGAGGCCGTGGGTGAGAACAGGGCTCCCGTCCCAGCAGGGAAGGCAGGTGTCGAATGCGGTCAACTCAGCAAGCGTTGAGGAAGCACGTGCGGGCTCACGGGTACTCAGCCGCCTTGGCAGGATCGACCAGGAGTGGGCAGGGAGCACTGCGGGGAGGGGGCCTCAGGGCCTGCCCAGCTGAGCAGGACCCAGGAAGACTGCCGACCGCACCCTCCAGGTCCCGTCTCTTCCCTTTCCAAACCGGCCCCTCCAGGGGAGTCAATGCGGGCCTGGTGGGAGGTCACTGACCAGGAGGCCTCATCAGGAGCCCCGAATGCCAGCCCCAGCGCTGCCGTGACCAGAAAGTGCCCTAAGGCAAGTCCTTCGACTTCTCCAAGGCACAGCGCCCCCCCCCCCCGCCCCCATTAATTAGGAGCAACGGTTAAACTCACTGGAGCGTTTGGGGATAAAGGAGATGACCCCTGTGGAAGGCTCTGTGAAGAACGTAGCACTAGAAAGGCGGGCTGTTTGTGCAGGAGGCAGCGTTTCATGTTGAAGCCGACGCTGAATTCGTCAAACCAAAGTTTGTATTATTACAGAAATAAAGCTTTAGCTTCTCATTCAAGAAGTCTGAAGCACCAAGCAGGCAGGATGAGTTTTGCAGGGAGCCGGAGAGGCCTTCTCCGGCCCCGAGAGCGCACTGCAACCAGCATCTCACCGCGCGTCCCGCTCAGCCCAGCCCCGCCTGCGGCGGGGATCTCGGCCTCTGCGTGACGCGCATTTAAGTATCCGCTGCGGGGCATGTAAATAAAACCTTCACTAAGGTAAACAGTTGTTCGGTTTTACAGCCTATTCACACGTAACTTTTATACTCCATTATGATATACGGCTTCACAGGCTTGGAAGTCCTAGAACGCTGGTCTGCGCGCGTCCTCTAAGCGACTGGCTGATGGACGGTTATTTACTCGCTAGCTTTCACGGCCCGCGAAAGCCTTTAAACTGGAACGCTGTCCCTAACTACCCGTTGGTGACCATGGTAATTCCTCCTAACAGGTGTGAGCCGGTTATCCTGACAGCTCAGTGCGCGGGCGGCGGGCGGGAGGGACGAGAAGAGCCAGGGCTCCTGCCAGGGCGCTGCACTGATGCGCCTGGAGTCCACCACGCTGCCTCCATCGAGGCCGTGTCTACACTGTTTGTCACTTTGTGACAAAACGTGACACCCACTCTAGCATGCACTCCATGTCACAAACATGAAGAGGTTCCAGGGAAGTACATATGTGCTACAAACAGCATCCGTTACTGAATGAAGTGACGTAGCCCTCAGTGTCCACCTTCTGCTGGTTCCACACCAGGTGCCATGTCCACCTGCCTGCCATGCTCTTCTGGCGCAGACAAAGGAGTGGCGTATGTTTGTTCCATTTCCTGGCAGCACCTGCGAACACTTCTGTGACGTGAGGCAAGTCACTTGTCCACTCTGGGAAGAAGAAACAGGGCACAGCTCGATAACAAATGGTTCCAAATTTTGCCTGTAAGATCATTCGTTGGCATTTGCAAAGCAGTTTTAATAGAAATTATAAATAGTGCTTGAAAATGTTACAACGGTTATTATAATAACAATAGCTATCAGGGACGGAGTGCTTATTACTTGCCAGAAGCTACACTGAGCATCTTACAGGTAATACTCAAGCAATAACTCACGATTAGCATGAGATGGGGTTTGTCATTTCCATTCCACAGATGAGAACACTGAGGCTCAGAGAGGCCGAGTGACTTCCACAACGTTACAAAGCAACAAAACTGCGGATTGAAGGCTGGGCTCTTGACCACTCCTCCACAGTGGTGACCCTTGTGCTCTTTATACTTTCCATATTTCCCAGATTTGAAAACGAGTAGTTTTAACTGTGCAATCAGGAGGGCATTTTGTGGTCACCATCAGAATTTGATGTTAGCTGTGCACAGCTGATGCACGAGACCCCGAGCCAGGGCGGGGGGCCAAGGCAAGGATGAGAACAAAGAACATGGAGAATGAGGAACTGGGGTAGAGGGAGACGTCAGAGACGAAGGAGGAAGAGGTTGATCTAATGGTAACGGAAAAGAAGACGTCTCCATGGACGAGAACACGGAAAGGAGCAGCGGAAGGAGGATGGAGCAAGACAGCGACAGCCTTTGTCCAGTTAAGAACTCCAGACTCTGTTCTGCCTCCTAAACCAGTGCCACTTTCTGCTTCATGCGGATTTCACAGCATGAAAATGTAATGAATGTTGGTTAAAACAGCTATCTGTCAACTGGAAAAAGGAGGCAGCAATTGTTGGCGCCTACAAAGACCAAAAAATTTTTTTAAAACAATGAGATTACTTAAGTGCCATATTTATAATAAGAATCATCTTTTCCTTTGACGTAATGAAACAAGATGATTTTCACATTTTCAAAATACTAGTGATAATCCAGCACGTTAAATTATCGCAGACGCTCAGACGCCTGTGATCAGGGCCCGTGTCCTCTGGCGTGTCGTCCTCCTCAACAGCATCTGACCCTGTCTCTGCGCTCACAGGCACTCCATAAACAGGGGCGGCTGGAATTTCCAGGCAGACCTCCAGCCTCAGCAGCTGCCGGAATATGAAGCAGGGAAACTGAGGCAGAAGTCCAATCATGAGTCAACCAAGTGGCATTTAAAAAGACTGCTTCTTGAAGCCATCTAAAGTATCCAGGGCTCAACCCACTGCAAGAAAAAATCGAATACCGGGCACCTTCCTGGCACAGCAGAGCCGTGCGCTCACAGAGTGCCCTGGGTGGGAGGTGCCGTGCTAACGCTGGGGAAACAAAGACGGCGGGCTCCTGCCCTTGAGGACTCACTGGAAGTGGTGGGGCAGAGCTTGTAGACAGAGGGCATCCGTGAGTCCTGCACGGAGAGGCTGGTTGGGTAGGAGGGGAGCGGTGGGTGCAGGGACCAGGGCAGGACCCTCCCGGACAGGCTGCACGTGCCTTCGCGGTTCCTCTGCAACCGTGCAAGGAGGCGCCTCCTCTCCCACACCTGGCAGTCGGAGAGGAGAGAGGACGTTTGCTTTACTTTGATTCGTTTTGACCATTGTCCCCAGGGACACTTGGTC